>JAJMCF010001535.1:0-17985 GCA_030585045.1 Zhuliangozyma parablackwelliae | reverse complement strand
TGCGTCGAAACGGAGGTCAAGGTTGATGCTGAGACGGTGGATGGGATGCACGAGTTCCCCACCATGGCGCTCAAACTCTACGCCATGGCGCGCAAGGGATACATGGGTGCCAACAATGTAGACCTAGAGAAGGACCATGTGTGGGACATTTTCGTGCTGGACGATGCCTACAACAGGGGCCGGGGCCAGGACCAGGTAGACCGGGCATGGGAGCAGAGAAACAAAGCGCGGACAAGGATATATCGGGGCAACACGTACATTGTGAGGCCACCAGAGGAAAGAAAGGCAGACATACCGGGGAAAGCACAAGCAGAAGCTTTACCAGAGAGGAAGCAGAAGAAGCAGAAACTTATAAAGGCCAATGTAAAGAGCTTTTTCAGTATATAGAATGATTATACCCCATGCTACTGAGGTGGCCGGCCTCCGTTCAATAATGCAAGTAAGCCCTTTCCTTGTTCGTTGCTGCCCCCAGAGAATGGCGGAAACTGGTTGGCGTCATCGCCACGCTTCAACACAGTAACCTTTTTCGGTTCCTGGCGTGGAAAGTATTCCGGCTGGGCAGAATACTGCTGGTGTTGTTGTTGTTGTTGTTGTTGGTGTTGTTGTTGTTGTTGGTGGTGTTGTTGTTGTTGTTGGTGGTGTTGTTGTTGTTGTTGGTGTTGTTGTTGTTCTGTTGTTGTTGCTGTTGTTGCTGCTGCTGCTGACGTGGATCAATCGGGTCATACAAATGGTCAATGTCTTCTTCATCGCTGGCAATGTCAAAGCTTCGATACGATTTGAAAAACGGCTGGTTTTCAAACTCATGCTCATGGGCAAAATCTTCGAAATCCTCAAAGTTTTCAAAGTCCTGTTGCTGCTGCTCGGCGGCGAAATCCTCAAAGTCTTCAAAGTCCTCCTGCTGGTGCTGCTCGGCGGCGGCGGCGCGACGGTTGCTATCGTCAATCACCTGTTCAAGATTGGGCGATACCATGCTTGGCGATCTGTTTTTGTTGAGCAATCCAAGCAATTCCAAACTGTTCATGTTGGATTGTTCACCGGGTGAAGCCACTGATTGCTTGCGTGCTCCCCACACGTCCGATGGGTTTACGTTTGGCGACAACGAGGAGGCATTGCTGGCGATTGTGGCGTGGTTGCTCTCGTATTCGGGCGACTTGGTCTTGGCACCCCACGCATCAGGTGCTTCCTTGGTAGAGCCCTTTCTCTGCAATAACCCCAATAGTTTGGTGGCTGACGACTGTGGCTTTGCTGGTGGTGGCGGTGGTGGTGGCGCGGGCTGCGATTGCCCATGCTGTTGCCCTGGTTTGCGCAACATCAGAAACAACTCTTGCGATGGAGACATAACCTTTTGTTCCTCCTTATGTTCCTGCACTGGTCTCCTGAGCAAACTCAACAATTCATGGGACGAGCTGGGTGCTGCTGCTCCCAGCTGTGGTGGTTCTGGTTTCTTCTGTTGTGATACACTCACCGGCGTCGTATCCGCATCCACACTCTCGGGCGTCTCTGCTTTCCGTCTAGGTCCTAGCAAACTCAACAATTCGGCCGATGCCTTGTTATCCGATCTCTTCAACAACTTGATCTTCTTGCCACCAACCGCCTGCGGTGGCTCCAGCTGCTGTTCAGCATGTTGTTGTTGCTTTATCGACGCTTCTATCTCATTGGATGCTTGTTGCGGGCCAACAAACGCACTAAACCCAGTCGAGTTTTGCGTCTCCACCGGTTTTGGGGGTGCTCTAGGCTTGTTCAACATCTCAAGGAGCGGGTTGATTGCTCTGGTTTCTGCAGCGTTGGCCGGTTTGTGCAATGCTTGAAAAAGAGTGTTTTCAGCCTCTCCATTGGTGGGTGGTTGTTTTGGCTGTTTCTTGGGAAACACGCTGAGCAACTCTTGTGCCCGCGACCGAATGTTTTCAGACCCCACGGGCCTTGTCCCCAGGGACTCGTCGTCGCCCTCCTTTCTCTTGACCTTTTCTGGTCTCGTGGTTAATATCGACAACAACTCCTTGGAGTTGGACTTTGGCTTTTGCAACGATTGCGGGTTGGGCGGCTGATGGATCGACTGGTGGAAGTGGTGGTAATGCGGGTGGGCCATATATGGCTGAATAAACTGACCCGGTGGCGGCGGTGGTGGCGGCGGCGCCATGGGGTCAAAGAATGGCTGGAAGGGGAACCCTTGCGGGGTGACAAAGAATGGGACTTGCTGCTGCTGCAAGTGCTGAGGTACCTGGACATTGAGAATGGGCTGCTGGGTGGTTTCCTCCTTGGTGTTGACCTTTTGAAGAATATTCAACAACTCCCTTCCGGCATCGACATTCTCCACTGCTGGTTCTTTACCAAGACCAAGAAGATCCTTCAACTTGAGCTCGACTTGCATCATAATCTCTTCGTCACTCACCACGCCCTTGTTCTTGTTGATCCACTTCAACATTGGTTTCAAAACCGGTCCCACAATGAAGTAGGCGTTTGGGTTGGTCTTGTACTTTTTCTGTATGCTTCTGATATCGGTCCACTGGATCTGGGCAATCTCATACTTGGCGGCCTGAAACTGGGTGTCTTCCGGCACGTTTTTCACCAAAAAGATTTTATAGTTTTTGCCCCGAATGGTTCGCTCAATAACGTCGTTTTCGTTAATCATGTCGCGGCAGTTGTAGCCGGTTTCCTCTTGACACTCTCTAGCAGCACAGTCGGCGTCGGCCTCGCCCTTGGATATCTTTCCTCGGGGGAACGACCACGTATTGCTTTCGGTGCCCTTTACCAACACGACCTTGGTCAAGTCCTTGTTGAACAACGCCACTCCTCGTACGGGGATGGTTGATTTGTAGATGCCAAACTGGGTCAATGCCTCTGATGGGTCGCCCCACTTCCACACCAACGGGCACTTTTCCAATAGTCTGGTGGTGAACTGTTTCATCTTCATCAGCGGTAACCGCGGGTCCAATTGCCGGCAGTAGTCCAAGTAGAACCAATGGGCTTCTTCCACTTGGAACAAGAGTCTCTCCATGGACGACAAATCTTCTTCGGGGCAATTCACCACGAACCGAACGAGCAAGTCCTCCAACACTCGGTCGAGAAGCTGGTTCACTAGACCAGCACGCAATGGTATCGACATGAGTAAATGCAATGTATGTGTTGTATGTAGCTGCTAGGTGGGGGTGTCTGTCTCTTGATTCCTTCCCCTTTGGATGATCAACAAAAAGCGACCAGCACCAAAATGGAGAAAAAAAAACTTCTTTTGGGAGAAGAGACACGACTGCCAAATATATTCAACAACTCAATGAGACTCATACGCGGAGGATGCAACAGCGCGAGGGTGTTTGTGAGGACGTTGGCGAGTAAAGGACAGGGCCAGGGCAATAGCCAGGGTACTAGCCAGGGCCCGGCTGCCGTTGAAAAACCGTTCAAGTTGCCCCGGTTTGTCGAGACGTTTAAAGCGGCCGCTGAAGCACCCCAGACCAAGCCCAAGGAAATCACCCGCCCCATTGGGTTGGACAGGCCAGTTTTGCTCAACCACCAGTTGTCAGACACGTACAGTCTTTCCAACATGTACCACGAAATCTTTGGCGCTACTGGCCGCGAGAGAAGACAGAACCAGTTGGAGTACGACCTCAAGCACTCGCCCATGTGGGAGGTCAAGTCGTTTCAAAACACCAAGGGCCGGATCTTTACACCGCCCGTGTCGTACTTTAGGGCCGACAAGGCCAAGTACTTTCCCGACTTTATTGCCAAGACGTTGACCGACCAGCAAAGGAGCTTGTACGACATGTTGGACAACAAGGTATCCATCGTGAGGATCTTTGCCACCGCCTCTGGCGACGAGTGCTCCAAGTCGTACTTTCAAGTTGACGGCAACGATTTGTACGCCAAAAACACCAATGTGTTTGACCAGCAGTTTCCAAGGGCACAAATCATCGACGTCAACCAGCCGCAATCCTGGTTCAAGGGGTTCCTATTGAATGTGTTTAGAAACAGCATGCGGAGCGTTGTCCCCCAAAGCAGGTGGGACCAGTATTTGATATTGCCCAGCCACTTGGTCAAGTACGATATCAGGATCGACTTGATGTGCGACAATACGTGCTCCGGGTACATCTACGTGTTGGACCCTCAGGGCAAAGTCCGGTGGTGTGCGAGCGGCAATGCAACCCCGGAAGACGTCAAGTTGATGTGGAAGGTTGTCAGGGGGTTACAGAAGGAGGTGGAGAGGGGGGTGGAGACAGGGGTGGAGAAGTAGGGGGAAGGGAGACGGTCAGCTTGTATATAAACGGCAATAAATGGACAAAATGAATGGGTCAAGTTGCAACGATGCAGCTTCAGCAACCAGATACAGCTCAGCAAGGCATGAGCTGTTGGAAGGGTACTCCCCATCCACCCTTCACCCCTATGTGTGTGTGTATATATTTTGGCAACACTTCAGTAGGGTTACTATATACAGTACATACAATTTTCGCACCACACACACGACCTTTGGGCGCACAAAACTTTTGCATAATTTTTCACCATTGATGGTTTTATACCCTTTCCCTTTCTTCAACAACGTCAAACACAAACCCCCCCCCAGTCATGTCAGCTCCAATCAACAAGGAAAAGGTCGAACAGCAACCTGAACAGCAGATCCACAAGATCAGAATCACCTTGACCTCCACCAAGGTCAAGCAGTTGGAGAGCGTTTCTGCCAACATCATCAAGAACGCTACCCAAAACAACATTGTCAAGAAGGGACCCGTTAGAATGCCAACCAAGGTTTTGAAGATCACCACCAGAAAGACCCCCAACGGTGAAGGTTCCAAGACCTGGGACTGTTATGAAATGAGAATCCACAAGAGAGTCATTGACTTGCAGGCCCCAGCCGTCACCGTCAAGAAGATCACCCAGATCACCATTGAACCCGGTGTGGATGTTGAAGTCACCATTGCTGCTTAAATTTGATGGGTATGGAGGAGACTATAACATGTACAAGCAAGTCCAAACCAGTAGTGAGGGAGATTAACATTTTTCAGAGGTTGTGAAGATGAGTGTGTGTGTTGGTTTCTCTTGAAACCAATAGCAAAAGGGGGACATTGTATCCAAGTGCTCTAGGCGTCACCGTGTATCTTGGTTGATATGCACGACGTTGTGGTGTAGCTATCAGGATTTGGTATGATCAGTTGGTGGGAGATGTTTTGTATGTGTTTTGTTTTGTGTCTAATAATTTTAACCTGTATTCATAGTGCAAAAGGGCTACTCTACTCTCTGAACAGGGTCTCTCTCTGAACAGGGTCTCTACTGAACAGGGTCTCTACTCACTGAAGGCCCTGCTGTTGGTGTATCCAACCACTGTTTCAAGTAGTTGCGCCATTAAAAAGATTCACGTGCGCATACCAATTGGCACGACCCTCTCTCCCTTATCAACACAGCGGGATTTTTCTTTTTCTCCTTTCCCCTTCACCGTAACAACAACAGCCAGCAGCAGCAGCAGTTACAGCACCCCATCACAACATCCACCATGGTCTATGTGTTGTCGGTAAAACCGAGGCTATTATACCTCACCAACAAGCAGTTGCAAACGATATCAAGGAGATTGTCCACCACCTCCAAGTCATCCTCCTCCCGCATAGTCTCGTCGTTGAAGCAGCAACCCAAGAAGCAGCAGGACCATAAGCACATTGCCTGGGTCAGCGGCATCATTATAGTTGGCTCCTACATTGCATTCAACCACCGCAACTACTACAACTTGGACACGTTGCCGTCAAACCCGCCGCCAGCCACGCCTCCCAAAATGATTGAAAGCAAGAGGTTCCACACATCAACAAACTCGATGCACCAGCAGGGCATCAGTCAACAACAGCACAAGGAGGGCGTGTTTCTTCTCCAGGAAGAACAGGTGAGCAAAAAGTTGCGCCAGTTTGAGGAGAGCTATATCGTCAATAGGGGCAAGGGCGTGACCCGGTACGATATCTGCCAATTACCGTCAAACTCGCCCATTGAAGACGACCGAGCGGAGGAGATTGTGCAGGTTCCTATTTTGCAGGACAATAATATCAAAACTTCCACCGACTGGATGTTTTTCGGCGTGTTTGACGGCCATGGCGGGTGGACCACCAGCAGCAAGTTGCGCGACCAGTTGATTGGGTATGTCATCCACGAGTTGGGCACCATCTACAAGCCCGTGGCGGGCGAGGAAAATCTCCGGTACGTCCCCAACACATCCACCATTGACCAGGCAATCAAGAATGGGTTTTTGAAGTTGGACCACGAGTTGGTGAATAAAAACATTGAAAAGTTGCTCACCGACAACAACAAGGCCAAGGCGGCCGAGTTGCTTATGCCGGCATTGTCTGGATCGTGCGCCTTGGTTAGTTTCTACGACACAAACTCCAAGATGTTGAAGGTGGCCGTCACGGGTGACTCGCGTGCCATTTTGGGTTCGTTCAAGGATAACAAGTGGACCGTGAAGCAGCTCAGCATTGACCAAACCGGGTCCAACCCGGCTGAAGCGGCACGCATCATTAGCGAGCACCCGGACGAGCCCAAGGTGATTAGAAACGGCAGGGTGTTGGGGAGCTTGGAGCCGTCAAGGGCATTTGGCGATTGTCGCTACAAGTTGCCCGCGTCCATTCAAGAACGGATTTACAAGCAGTTTTTCGGCAAGCGACTCCCCAACCACTTGCAGTCGCCGCCATACGTCACGGCCGAGCCGGTGATTACCACCACCAAGATCAATCCGGACAATAACGACTTTCTCGTTATGGCGTCGGATGGGTTGTATGAAATGTTGAGCAACGAGGAGATTGTGGGGCTAGTTGTGAAGTGGATGGAGAAGGAGAAGATGGTGAAGCCGCAGCAGTCGTTGTGGAGCATGTTTGGCGCCAAGGAAAATAGCTTGCCCGAGGTGGATGACATAACCTACGACAAGTCGTCCAAGAAGCCATTCAGACGGACCAAGGCGGGACCCACGGGGTTTCTCCTTGACGACTGCAATGTCGCCACCCATTTGGTGAGGAATGCCCTTTCCAACGGCGGATCTCGAGAACAAACGTCGATGTTGATATCCATCCCCAACCCGGTGTCGCGGAGGTATAGAGACGACTTGACGGTGACGGTGGTGTTTTTCGGCAAGGACCCCAAGGGCGAGAGTGACGACGGGAAATTGGAGATTAACGCCGCGGCAACCGCCGGTGGCGTCGACGCCTCCAAGCCCAAGCTATAAGGTGGCGGTCCCCCCAATCTTGTGTATAGCGTCTTTTCCTGTTGCCTGTATGTGTATATATATGCCTACACACACACATTGTCCAATAGATTTGACTGGCTTTATAAGCTCGGCTTCACATTTTTTTTCACAGCGCCGTTTCTCTCTCTCTCTCTCTCATAACCCCCGCCCGCCCCGCATCTTCATATTGGACAAAGGGGTGAACAAAAATTAACCAACTACCATCCCTCTGAAAGAAAGGTCATTGCAATCGAAGCCAATGTCAGAAGAATTTAAGAAGGTAGAAGTGCAGCCGCAGGCACAGGCACAACCAGAACCAGCACAGCCAGTTGTGGCAGCACAGCCAGAACCAGCACAGCCAGTTGAGAAGGTCTCAGAACCCGCCGCCTCGGCTAAACCAGAAGCAGCAGACGATTTCGACGACCTTGACGACTTGCTCGACGACTTTGCCGACGATGTCCTCTCCAAACCACCAGGAAGCGGCGTAGGCAACAATGCCACTACCGCTAGTGTTGCTTCCGAATCCACCAAGAAGAATGTTTCCTCCTCCGCCACCGCGGCCCAGCCACTCGATCAGGAGTTTCAAGCATCGATCCAGGAACTCGTAAAGGACTTGAAGATTGAGGACCCCGACACCCAGTCACAATTTGAGAACCTCGTCAAGCAATTTGAAACCAACCACCGCGAAGAGATTGAGCGGGAGGAGAAGAAACCGGCCAACTTCAACTATGTCATGAAGGAGACCATGGAGAGATTAAAGAAGTCGGGCGAGACGATAGACGAAAAGATCAAGGGCGACAAGTTGGGCACTAACCCCGAAGACATATTGACCCAGCTCCTCGCGGGCATGGGCGAGGGCGGCATGGGCGGCGGCGGCCCTGGGGGCGATATGGACATGTCCAAGTTGTTGGTGGATATGTTGGAGCAGTTGAGCTCCAAGGAGGTGTTGTACGAGCCCATCAAGGAGTTGAATACAAAGTTCCCGGCATACTTGGCGGAAAACAAGGATAAGCTCGACCAGGCCAAGTACGACAATTACAACAAGCAGTACGAGATCACCATTGACATTGTCAAGATATTTGACCTGCCCGACTATAACGAGGCCAATAAGCAGCAGCGGGAGCAGGTGAATACGTTGCTCGAGAGCTTGCAGGAATTGGGACAGCCTCCCGTTGAGTTGGTGGGCGATAGCGGGGCTATGTTGCCTGGGTTTGGCAACGACGACGCGTTTGATTTCAACGACAAGGATTTGCCCAAGGACTTTGAAAAGAACTTGCAAGAGGGCTGTCAGCAGCAGTAAACTATGTAACCTATGTCACCTATATATTTAATCCGCTTCTATTGGCAAATTCCTCGTAGTATTGCAACATTGCTGGAGTGATCCCCCTTGAGATGCCCTTGATGGCGTGGTCAAAGTGCCGCTTCTCCACGCGGCAAGTGTTTTGGTCCTCCATAACGGCCGCCAACCCCGCCTCTTGACAAAGAAGCGTCACCTCGGCACCCGAACACCCCTCGGTTAGCTCGGCCAACTCCTTCAACTCACCGGTGGCCTGGTTGTCCAAGTTGAACTTTTTGCAACACTTTTCAAGAATCTGCAACCGCGCGTCGTGGTCTGGCGGGGCAACATAAATGTGTCTATCCAACCGGCCGGGGCGTAGCAAGGCCGGGTCAATCTCGCTAGGTTTGTTGGTGGCGCCAATAATCACCACGCCCTTGAGCTCCTCCACACCATCAATCTCGTTGAGCAACGAGGTCAATACATTCTGCGACGCACTAGTGCCGCCCTCTTGGCGCTCGCCAATGGCATCAATCTCGTCAAAGAATATAATCGACGGTGCCGCCGCCCGCGCCTTGCGGAATATCTCCCTGATTGTCCTTTCCGACTCGCCCACATACTTGTTAAACACCTCGGGTCCCTTGACGGCAAGGAAATTGAGCCCAGACTCGGTGGCAAGCGCCTTGGCCGTGAGTGTTTTCGAACACCCCGGAGGGCCATAGAGTAATACCCCCTTGGGCGCCGACACGCCAAGCTTGGCAAACGCATCGGCCGCCTCGAGCGGCAACTGAACCACCTCGACCAACTTCTTTTTCAACGCCTCTTGCCCGCCAATGTCGGTCCAGTACACCTTGGGCATCTCCAAAAAGATTTCCCGCATAGCTGAGGGTCTGATTTCCGGGAGGGCTTCAAGGACATCATTTAGCAGCACCTTGATTTGCCGTTGCGAAATCTGTTGTGCCAAGCCGCGCTTGATGGCCTTCATCACCCCCTCGCGACAAAGCGCCGCCAAGTCGGCTCCCACATACCCATGGGTCTTTGATGCCACTAGGGCAATATCCTCTGCCGTCAACTCGCACTTGTCGCCATTCATCTTGGCAAACTGCTTGGTCAAAATGTCCTCTCGTGCCTCCACATCCGGTATACCAATCTCCACCTCCTGGTCAAACCGCCCGGGTCTCCTCAAGGCAATATCGATCGAGTTGGGTCTATTGGTGGCTCCCACGACAACGAGCCGCCCATTATCGCCCATCCCGTCCATCATGGTGAGCAACTGCGCCACCACTCGCAGCTCGGTCTCGCCAGAATCGTCCGAGTTTCTGCTGGGCGCAAGCGAGTCGATCTCGTCCATGAATATGATTGCTGGCTGGTACCGCTTCGCCTCGTTAAAAATGTCCCTGATGGCATTCTCAGTCTCGCCGAGGTACTTGGACACAATCGCCGGGCCATTGATTGTCAACACGTGTGCATTAGAGCTCTGCGCCACACACCGCAAGAGCATGGTTTTCCCCGTCCCTGGCGGGCCATGGAGGAGAATGCCGCGGGGCGGCGAGATGCCAAACTCGGAAAAGAGGGCTGGGTTGTAGAGCGGAAGCTCAATGGTGGATTGGAGGAGTTCAACTTGTTTGGAAAGACCGCCGATTTGCGAGTATGTCAATGGCTGCGGGAGGTTGGGGTACTTTTGTCTCGACGGCGAGGTTTCCGTCGTGGTTGTAGTGATTCCTGTTTTCCCCTTGATGTATAGGTATGGGGGTGATACCGTGTTGGTGCGCGATGCTGCCGCCACTTTATCTAGTGATAGTGTTGTCAATGATGCCTCAAGTGTGCTTCGGATATCGATAATCGTAGTTTCACAGCCACCGACGCTAAAGGTCATCCCCGGCGACACCAATCCTATACTATCCAACGCCGCGGTCAAATCAGTTCTCGAGCCGTCCCATCGACATTCGACATTCTCGGCGTACTCGGGCTGCTTATCGTACTTGTTCAACTCAACCCGGTCGCCGAGGAGGAATCCCCCCACGTTTCTCAACGGTGTTGATATGCAAATGACATTCTTATCCACGTCATTTGAAGATCCAACAGTGGCTATGACCCCGGGAGCGCCGTCGCGGGACACGTGCACAAACAGACCCGATTTCCACTCGAGCGCATCGCACACATCGGCATTGATGGTGATGGCCGACGTGGTTTTCAAGGATTCAGTGGGTTGTGGCCTTACGATAAACACCTTGGGTACCTTGACCTTCTTTGCCACGGCCGCTGCTGGCTCGGGCGTCGACACTCCAGACGGGGCTTTCTTCTTGGTGCTCTTGGCCGATGACATGGTTGTTGTTTATGATGCTCTGCTCGGATTTGAACCAGTAAGAAAAATTTTGATTCTGATTACCATATACATAAACATAAACACTACTTAAAGGGCAGACTCTTGGTGGAGCCTAGCAGACCATGCGCCGCCTACACATACTGCCACTACTACGGCGACGACTATTTTCACCTACACCATCACGACGCCGCTTTCTCAGCAACCACCCCGACATGTCCATGATATCGACACAAGACCTATTTATGAAGACCGATCTCGACAATAGACCCAAACACTTTCCCTTTGGCTCTGCACCTCCTGTTGACAATACCCTACTGCCACACATTGTATCTCGAGATCCAGTCGACAACAAACACATTCTACGCCGACTAGACGAGCCCAAAGTCCACGCCGGTCTTTGTGCCAAGCTCCAGCCTATAAGGACCTACGCCGAACTAGACTTTACTGTCCACGAAATGACATGCATCGCTTACGGGTTGAGCAACAACGAGGTGCAGGTGCGAAACTGTCTATACGAAACAAACAAGCTACGGAGGATAGGACAGATGCTATACCAGAAGGAGCTCCAGCTGGCCGTTTTGCGCGGCGAGCGCCACCTCTCCTCGACCGAGTACGAGATTAGAGACTCGCTACGGCCGTTTAGCACCAAGGTGATTCACGAGTTTATGAAGTTGAATGGGCTTGAGCCCTGTGTGTTGACGAGCCAGGAGCATTTGCATTGCACCTACAACGACCCGGTGCAAACGAGCAAACTACAGTTTCACACCTGTATCGGGTCGCTCTACACCCTTCTTGGCCTCACACTTGTCAAGTATGGCGATAAAAGGACAAAGCAGGTTGTAGACAAGATACTTTATGGCAAGAGAGGGGTTTTCGAAATTGTACATAGACTGCTTCTGTAGAGATGGAACTGCTTTTATAGATACAACGAAGCGCAAAAGACAATGTCACGCTTAATCTTCTCCTGCGCCTCGGCCATCTTCAAGTGCAACGTTGAGTCACCGATAATAAGAGCGGCACTCTTCACCTCGCGGCAGATTTCATCCAACCGAGTAATCACCCGCACAATCGTGCCCTCTGCCTCCACGCTAATCTGCATGATTTCGTTAAAGGAAAGTCCATTGGCCCACTCGTAAACGACATTGGCCAACGCGAACCGCTTGGCCACGACAAAGTCCTCCTCCTCCTGCGTCATCAACACTTGCTTCTCCACATACACCTTCAACAACTTTTCGGCAATTTGGTGGATCCTGGCCTTGCCCCTCTCCAACCTCGGTGTGATCAACGGAGGCTCATCCTCTTGCGTTCGGCCCTCATACACAAAACAACTCAACAACGCTACAATCTCGGCCGGCTCAAAGTCGCCAAGAAAGTTATCCAACACGAGCTCGGTGACGATCAACTCCCAACCAGAGTTGACCTCACACGCGACACGCCCCTTGAGCACGACATTGTGGCTGTCGTCAATGTATCCAAGCGTTTCCAACACGTCCAACCGCTGCTCATAATCGGGCAACAAGTCCAAGTTCTCGTCCGAGATCAACCTCTGCAATTTCTCCACCTCGAGTTCAAGCACATATCGCTTGTGGTACTCGGCATAGTGCTTTTTGAAATCGGGGCACCCATACCCATGCACCAGGCGCAACTTGTCAAACAAATTGTTCTTTTCCGCCGCGAGATCGTGCAACGCCAACTGGGTGGTGTGCTTGAACGACATCTCGTTGAAATTGTTTTGGTACTTGCACAACACCTTGATCTGCACCGACGCTTCCTGTACGGCGGCGGGGTCGTTGGCCAATATGCCCCTCATGGGCACGCCGAGGGCATACCTGCCAATAAGCAACACGTTGCGGAGCGGCGTACTAACGACCCTCAACCCGCCGCGGAACTGGATTTTGGGAAAGTTTGCCATGTACTCGGCAATCGCCACGTACGGCAACTTGTACTTTTCCGCCTCCTGCTCGTACTCCTTGCCGTGGTCAAACGTCAAGAGGAGTATGGCATTGTTGGCGGTGTCGGACCGAACGACAAACCCAATCCTGCTGGCGGAATTGGCGTCACGGAAACACACCAGACGGCCCAACTTTAAGATCTGCGTCTTGAGCACGGGCGACTTGTGGATCTCCTCTACGCATAACCCGTAAACGTCCTCGTACTGCGTGAGCAACTCACACGTTTCCTTAACTTCCTTCAACTCGCACTTGGCGCACGGCGTGGTGTGCATATTCTTCATCGTTTCAAGGAGCTGGTCGTACTTTTTCTGGTTTTCGGGCAACAACACCTGGGTCGAGTTTTCACTAAACGAATGCTTAATCATCTCCTCCACCCGCAACGCCTCTATCCGCAAAAGGTTCAAAATCATGTTGTAGGTGAGTCTAAACTGCGACGACAACTTTGTGGGCGTTCCCAATGCAACCTCCTTGAAATCCGTGAGCGAGATGGGGTCGTTGTATGCCATCACGATAACCGTGCCCGTCTTGTCCAACCCTCTTCTGCCGGCACGTCCACTCATCTGGGTAAACTCACCGGGCAAGAGGTTTCTAAAGCTCCGGCCGTCGTGTTTTCTGGTGGAAGAAAACACCACTGTCCTCGTGGGCAAGTTTAAACCCATGGCAAATGTCTCGGTGGCAAACAATACCTTGACGAGGGTCTTGGCAAACAAAATCTCGATACACTCCTTGACAATCGGGAGTAGCCCGCCATGGTGCACGGCAATCCCGCGGCTGAGCATGTCGCGGATTTTCAAAATTTGCGGCAATTCGCGGTCCTCCTTCTTGAGACGGCCAACGGCACGGTCGATAAACATGTGCACCTCCGATTTCTCCTTGGCGGTGCAGAAATCAACCCCCTGCAACGAGTCGGCATACGTCTCGCACTTTTTCTTGGAAAACACAAAAATGACAGCGGGCAACAATGTATTGTTTTTCAAGTAATGCACCAAGTCGATCCAGGTGTTTTTGTTTGGTCCATCTTGGCCAAATCTCCTTGGCCCGGAAAAGTTGCCGCGGTTGCCACCTCGGTTGCCACCTCCTCTGCCTCCTCCTCTATCTGCACCCCGGTTGCCGCCACCTCTGCTGTTGCCCCGGTTGCCGCCGCGGTTGCCACCGCGGGCGGTGCCGCCAGGACCGCCACGGCTCCCGGACCCCATTGTCGTTGACGGCTTTTCCTTCTTGCCCCCATCTTCCAACAACTCTTTATGCTTGCGGAACTCCCCCTCCAAGAACCTCCTGCTCGAGTCAACCACCTTAAACACGTGGTTTTTCGCCCCAATGAAAATCTCAAGCGGCACTGGCCGCTTCGGGGTGCTAATCACATACATGTCCTTCTGCTTAGTTCTCCCGACCCAGTTGGCAAACTCAAATGTGTTGGGCACGGTGGCGGAAAGCAAAATGTACTTGACGTGGTCGGGCAACATGATAATAACCTCTTCCCACACCACACCACGATCAATGTCATTCACATAGTGCACCTCGTCAAAAATGACAAACTCTACATCACGGATCAAGTCGGCGCCGCGATAAAGCATCGACCGGAGAATTTCGGTGGTCATAATCAAGCAGTTTGCCTCGGGGTTGATCTGCACGTCACCCGTGATAAGGCCAATGTCAACGTCCTTGAACGTTTCCTTGAAATCTCTAAACTTTTGATTCGACAATGCCTTGATGGGCGAGGTATAGATACATTTTGTCATGTTTCGGTTGGCCATGGCAATGGCGTATTCGGCAACAACGGTCTTGCCCGCCGACGTGTGCGCGGCAACAAACACCGAGTCGCCCTGCTCGAGGTGGAACACGGCCTCCTTTTGAAACGTGTCCAACTCAAATGGCCACTCGCGCGCCATGTTGGGAACCAACTCGTGGAAATCCTCGATATTGTGGTCCAAATCGACAACGTGCGCCCATGTACGCTTATCGAGCGGCTTCTTGTCGTGGTACCTGAAATTGGAGTAGTCAAAGGGGACGAGCCCTTCGATTTCCTTGGTGTCAAAGGGGACGCTGCTGGTGCCAACTTTCTTCTCCCCCACAGCGTCTCCTCCGCCTGTGCCTCGAATACTATGTTTGTGCATCGTCACTTCTTCTTCTTCTTCTTCTCCTTCTTTTGTTTCATTTTCTGGTTGTTCTTCGTCAATGGCAAGCTCTGAGTTGTTGTCACCCCCAATCTCCAACCCCCGTTGGAACCCGGGTGGGATATCAAACAAGCCATGCTCATTGCGGTGCAAATCGCGCGTGGCGTCACGGGGCTCCTTATCCCTTGCTGTTTGCTGGATCAACCCGCCGGGCTGAAACGGCAAGAAACTGGTGTTTCCTCGCAAGCTTTCCGACTTGGACGCATACCCCCGATTAACGCTCAAACTCGTGCTTGAATCGCCGAGCTCGTTAAAGTTGATCTCCTCCTGGTATCCCACAATCTCGCCCTTGATCCCCGACCTTTTGAACCTGAACCGGGTCCTATTGAGCCTTTCAGGGTTTATCACCAACGAGTCTATAATCTTTTCTTTATCCACTGCAATTGGCACATCCACGAGGTCGAGCAACTCCCAATTGAGCTCGGGCTGCGGGCTGAGCAAGTCATCAATCAACTGCTGCTTTTTCTCCGCCTCCGTGGGGTGGGGGAACTCATATGTGGTCTGCGTCAATGGGTCAATCGACCGGTCAACCTCCTCGATAATCATGTGTTGAACTGTTGTGTTGATATGTATGAGTGCTTGTCAGGGATAGGGAAAGCCAACGATGGGGAGGGAAAGAGCCAACTTTTTAGAACTCGCACACGACTCGCCAACATTCTCTTTCCTCATTCAAATTTTCATTTTTGACCCAAGCAAACTAGTAGGTGACCATTCCCCCTCCCCCCCTCCCCCATACAAATGTCACTCAGCCAAACGAGACTACAACAGGAGAGAAAGCAATGGCGTAAAGACCACCCGTTTGGCTTTTACGCCAAGCCGCAAAAGAACGAAGATGGGTCGCTCAACTTGACGGTTTGGACGGCGGGCATTCCTGGCAAGTCCAATACCTTGTTTGAAGGTGGCGTCTACCCCGTCAGAATCGAGTTCCCCGACGAGTACCCCTCCAAGCCGCCCAAGGTAAAGTTCCCAGCCGGGTTTTACCATCCAAACGTGTACCCCAGCGGCACTGTCTGTTTGAGCATTTTGAACGAGGAGCAAGACTGGAGACCGGCCATCACATTGAAGCAGATTGTGTTGGGGGTGCAGGAGTTGTTGGGCTCGCCCAACCCCGACTCGCCGGCGCAGGAGCCGGCGTGGAAGGCGTTTAGCAAGGACAAGGCGATGTACGAAAAGAAGGTGGTGGAGCAAGCCAAGAGGTACGCCGCCACCGACTAGGTGCCTAGTTGGGAACCGTGTGGGTGTGTGTGGGTGGTGTAATATGTGGGTGGTGTAATATGTATGTGGTGTAATATGTGTGTGGTGTAATATGTGGGTGGTGTGTATGGTGTGGTGTGTATGGTGTGGGTGTGGTGTGTATGGTGTGAGATATAAATGTGACATATAGATGGACGTGAAATATAAATAAAATATACTACATCGATACAAAAAGAGTTAAACTTATGCCACATCGCCCGAGTTTATAATGTCCCTAGATTTCGAGATGTTGCCCGTCTTGGCCTCGCCGAGCTGGGACGTTCCCTTTTCCTTGTACGTCGACACTGCCGGTATGTCTGCCTTGATCCGGCTCACCAATGTGGAGTACGCGCGGGGCTCAAGCTTGATCAACGTATGCAACGGGATACTCATCCAGGGCGACTCTTCCTGGGGCACATTCATGAAATAGGCATAGAGACACCGCAACACTGCTTGGTGGGTAATGATCAAAATGTTTTCCTGCCTCTCCAACTCCATAATGATTGGCTCGAGTCTAATGACAATGTCGCGGTACGACTCGCCCCCGCGGTACCGGTACTCGTACTTGTCGTCGTCTCTGGCCTTGAAATCTTCGGGAAAGTCCTTTTCGATATCTTCGTATGTCAACCCGTCACACTCGCCCGCATCCAACTCGTCTAGCGCTTTCCATTGCAACTTCTTCTTGTAGGGGAGAAACGACGCGGTTTGTTGGGTCCGTTTCAAAGTCGACGTCCACACGGTAAGATTTGTGTGCTTGTCAGCCTCGCCAAGCGACTTGAGCACCAACTCGGGCAACTTTTTGGCGTACCGCCACCCGCGCTCCGAGAGGTTGGCGTCGCCGCCAATCTGCCCCGTGAGGTTAAACTCAGACTCGCCGTGTCTGCTCAACCAAATACTCCGGGGCTTGATGTGCAAGTTCATGACGTAGTAAACGATCCGGCTCTCCAAGTAGCTCTCAATCTTGTTCAATATAATCTGCGAGTTGACATTGACTAGCTTGATAAAAGTCAACTCGGCATCGTTTGACTGGTCCATTGTCTCATACACCGATTCGTAAAACAGGATTCGTTTCAAGAAATCCTCGGTGGCCACGTCGTGCGGCTTGTCGACATAGTCGGGCGAAGTGGTCTTGACGTCCAAGATGTTTTGAAGCACCAACTCCTGGTCGTCGCAAAAGCTCTCCAAAAACATGGGTTCGATATAGTTTTCGCGACAGAGTTTCAAAATGGCGTCTCGGCGTGCTCTTGTCGAGTTGGTGGCATCCAAGATGCCAACCACCCCATTCTCGTCGCTGAACCACTTCATCATATCGTGGATAGCTCGGTTTATGGCCTCTTGTCTCGCAGTCATGCCCTCGGCGTTTTGGGGGTCAAAGAACGATGCGTCGGGGTCCTTGGCCAATAAACGACGGTATGAGCCCACATTGAAGCATTTCGACTTTATCGACAACCACGACAAGTAGCGGACAATCTTTTGTGAGATTAACGACTTGCCCCTGGCGGGCAAGCCAACCATAACGACACACACGCGGACATTCTCAACGTGGGATATGGAGTACACTGGCATGGTGGGGGATCAGTTGTAAGGGGAGAGTTCACTAGGGGGAGAGTTCACTTGTAGGGGGGAGCTCACTTGTAGGGGAGAGTTCACTTGTAGGGGGAAAGATAGAGGTGGAACAGGTGGAGATTATTATCAACAAGAAAAAAAGGAGAGAAGGAGAAGAAGAATCTTTTTCCCTCTTTGTCAAGAAGTGGGAAATGGAACTTGCGGAGTGTCGTGTGTCGAAACAAAGGCAATGGGGCAAATCGAGAAATATATCAGGCAATGGTTGCATGCTGCAAGGGGGG
>JAJMCF010001528.1:320-17941 GCA_030585045.1 Zhuliangozyma parablackwelliae | reverse complement strand
CCCCTTGTTATATATCTGCCCCGTATTGTCTCACGCCTGGCATTGTTGCTGGGTTTGCTACTTATCTTTTGCTCATTTTACTTGTTTCTTTCCACTACACGTCTCCT
This sequence comes from Zhuliangozyma parablackwelliae, assembly GCA_030585045.1. Classification (NCBI taxonomy): domain Eukaryota; kingdom Fungi; phylum Ascomycota; class Pichiomycetes; order Serinales; family Debaryomycetaceae; genus Zhuliangozyma; species Zhuliangozyma parablackwelliae. The sequence continues at coordinate 17,834 of JAJMCF010001528.1, read as the reverse complement.
CCCCGTTAGTACCAGGCACCCACACCAGTGCATCTACACCACCACCACAGCAACAGCAACAGCAACAGCAACAGTAGCATCCACCAATAGAAGTCAGTCGTCCCTTTAAAAAAAAAGTACTACAGCCGTCCAACCCCCCCCCCCCCCCTTTGTTTGTTGTTTTCTAGCGCATCGCTCAGATTATGACAACATTGCTATCTCAACGTGAGAGCACCACCACCACAGGCACCACCACCACCAACACTGACACAGTTGAGAACATCTCAGAGACATGTCTCAGCGACGAGGGCCATGCCAGCCCTGTGGACGAGGCCGTGCCAGAGAGTCACATTCCCCGCTCCAAGTTCTCCCGCCGTGTTTCTTTCAACAACTTGAGCTCAGAGGACGACTCTGACGTTGTCGTGAACCAAGCAATCTATAACTTGGGGTCTCCCAGCTATACCCCATCGTCATCACTATTCAACAAGCCGCTTCCATTGGGCACCGCCCCCGGCACCACCAGCGCCCAATTCAACAGCCAGGACTTTTCTTTGTTTACCAACCCGGGCCAAAAGATATCAACTGCTCCCAGGAGGAAAAAGTTGAAGCTACCTGAACCGCCCGCCAAGTCGATTTTGAAAAACCGAGTGCTGGAGCAGCAGCTCAGGTATAACGCAATGCACGGGGACATTGAGGATGCCACAATCAACTACCACCAGGAAGAAGAAGACGCTGCAGATGAAGAGGAAATCGCGCATGAACATGACCATGACCATGACCATGACAATGACAAGCCCGATGGTAATGGCCGTCGTGCTAGTGAAGGGTTGGTCCCACCTCCCGGTGCAGCGAGTGCAACGCCGAGACGCAAGTCGTATGCGGGCATGACTGACGAAGAGTTGATGGCATTGGACCCCCAGTTTCAAACCACGCGGCCAAAGACCGATATGGACAAGTTCAAGTTTGACAACCAGCAGACGTACTACTTGTCGCTGGGGAGAAGGGGATCCACTACGTTGGCCAATAATAGCCAGCTAGCCAAGAAGATTGGATACCCCACATCAAACGAAAACAACTACAAGTCCATTAGTCTCACGGTCAAGCACGACGAGTTTGACACCATCAAGTACAACCGGACTATTTTGTCTGTCATTTCGGGTAGACGACACTCGTGGAACTCGCTCGACTGGTTGTTTCTCATTAGAGAGGATATTGTGCACCAGACGTTTCTTATTGACGGCGACTACCTCATTGTGGGCGCCTTGATTCCGCTCCGGTTTATCAAGGAGTACAATAGCAAAAAGAGGAAACGGAGTCTTGAAGACTTGCTCTACCGCAAGTGCACCCGCTTGTTGAACTATCTATTGTCCTACCTCGCCAAGCTCAACCTCAAGTTGAAGCTCACGGTTGAGTTTGTGGTGGACAATGACGAGGAAGAGGGTGGCAACCACAAGTTTTTGCACGGCGAAAAGTATACGTTGAGAAACTTGTACAAACAGTACCAGCCAAACTTGATTGTGGTGGGCAACAAGTCGTCCAACTTGAACTTTAAGTACCCCATCAAGATGAAGAAGCTGGACCACAAGGAGTACTTGATAAAGTTGTCGTCGTACATTCTCAAGTACTCGCCGGTCCCGGTGATTCTTGTGGGCGACCACTTGGCGCACCAGCACGAGTATGGCGAGCGTGCCACCAGCTTTAGCAAGCCGGTGCCGGCAATCACCTTTAACGAAGAGGTTATTGCCCCGCAAAAGTCCAACTCAAACTCGTCCATTGAGTCGGCCATTGAGCCCTTTAACCCCACCGAGCTCACGGAAGACGCGGTGCGTAAGAGAGGGTTTGAGTCGTGTCTCGCCTCGCTCAACACCATTCCATTCAACTCGCCCGATAGGTATAAGCTGTGGATTGTGGCCATTTCCGACAATGCCCACGCCGCGGCCACCAACTATATCACGGCGATCAACTCCAAGGACGACAATATCCCCATTGACGACAAGATCCACGCCATATACCGGTCGCAGACGGGGAGCGCGTCGAACCATTCTGGCGGCGTGGGCGCGGCGCACAATAACCACTCGAGTGACGATTTGCACGATACCAGGATCTACAAGGTCAAGAGTTTGATCTCGGTTGAAGAAGACGAGGAGGTCAAGAGGCGGAAGGAGGCGAGGCGCAAGGCAAGGAAGGAGAGTGTGGTTTTCCAGGCAACCAAGAGCAACGATTCGCTGAAGAGCAGTTTGAGCGGGAACAGCTTGTCCAATGACGATAAAAAGACAAAGAAGCGATCGTTTTGGCAAAAGATTGGACTCAAAAAGTCGGGGTAGGTTGGGGCTTTGTATATTTATTTTGAACACCGGAGTATGGCAAATTTATGTTATTATCCCTTTTGGTGTAGTAAATCCCGATTGCGGGTAACAAGTGTGGCTCAATGCGGACGACTCCTTTTTTCTCCTCATGCTGCAATCTGATAAGATACTAGAAATCACAAAGGGAGACTCTCTCATCTCTTCTGGAGCAACCACCACCACCTCCACCACAATGTCCCCTCTATCCCTCGTGCCTTTATTCCCACCCGAGATCATCGACTATATTGTCGGCTTTATCCCCCTCCCTTCTCAAGCGCTCCTTATAGATATCCCATTGTTCCGGCCATTTGTTACCACCCGCCTTCTACAAAGCGTGTCGGTTGTGCGTGGAGGAGAGGAAGGAGTAGTTGATCCGCTAACTTCCAACCAGACCGAGTACACGGATTTCACCGCCATAGAAGACGCTCCCGCGTGGCGAGCGTGGGGAGGAGCCGGGTCGTCGGGCGTTCCCGGCACGGTTGTGTTTTGCAACGTCAAGAGCTTGATCCAGGCCGTGGACCAGTATGGGATCACCCCCCAGGAAATCTACTTTTCAGACCACCTAATGTTTTACGTTGCCGTCAAGGCCAGACCCGATATTGTGAAGCAGGCGAGCAATGTATACGTGCAGCTCCATTGTCCCAACCTCTACGATCGCGAGAAATGGAGAGTGGTGTTGGATGAAGTATGCGCCATGCCATACAACACTACCCGGTTGGCAGTGATAAACATCCCCATTGAACGGGCGCAGCTTTCGCCGAGGTTGGAGGAGTTGCTGTACCATGGCCACTCCCGGCGGTACGTCGATGCACTCAAGTCGTTGAGCAACTTGAAAAAGTTGACCATTGGCAAGAGCAGCCTTGATGGGTTGGAGGTGGCGCGCTTGCCCGACAGCTTGGAGTACTTGGACCTCTACCAGTTGGAGACAGGGTCCGGTCCGGTGAAACTACCCCAAAACTTGAAGGAGCTTGTGGTGCTGATCACGCCCGATGCTTCCCACGATGCAGAAATTCCCTTCAAGTTATCATTTGGCCACGCGCCCCACCTCGCCAAGATCAAGCTCCTGCTTCTAGAATTGTCCAGCTTGTCGCAGTTGACACTCCCCTCCCGGTTGGAGGAGTTGCACCTCAGCGGGTGCCGCAACCTTTTCCTGTTGGACACGCTCGAGAGGTACCACAACTTGCGGCGGCTCGAGTGGTCTGGGGCATTGCTCTCTCCCAGCCTCTACACTTGTCTCCAGCAGTGGCCACCGGGGTTGCAAACTTTAATCATTGAGGGGTTCAATACAAACACGCCCGTGGTGTTGGACATTCTCGTGCGGACCATGCCGTGGTATTTTCACCGCAACTATGGCGTGCGCACCCTCCGCGTGGGCAAGGAGTTTTGTCTCCCCGCGCTGGTGACCACCTTGGTCATCAAGGACTGCCGCCATGTCGAAATCGATTGCTTGAGCTGGGAGTTGCCTCCCAATTTGCAGCGCTTGACACTCCTGAACTTGGGCGGGTTTGTGCACCCATTGGCGTGTTTGAACCTCCCGGACTCGCTCGCGGAGATTGATTTCACATCCATGAATGTGAGGAGTATAGATGACGTGCAGTTTCCGTCAAACTTGGGGAAATTGCACCTTGACGATAACCGGGTGCACCAGATCCAACACACAAACTTGGCCCAGTTGCAAAGTCTCTCCAATTTGAGCATTACCGGGAACCCATTCACCTCGAGTGGCGCGTTTGCGCCGAGTTTGCCCGCGAGCTTGACTTGCATCACCTTGGGCAGCGATTTGACCGTGTTGGGCCCGTTGCCGTGTCCGCGCATCAAGTCGTTGAAGTTGCCGCACCTGGTGCGCAAAAGCTCACAGTTGCGGCTCCACGACAACCTTGAAACCTTGATAATCGAGGGCGAGTTTGTGTTTGACGACAATGAGTTTCGGTTGCCCTTTGGGCTAAAGACATTGACTGCGCTTGAGTTGCGGCTGTTGGATATTGCCAGCACCGCCTGGTTGGAGAACTTGCCCCCGGGGTTACAGATGCTCAGGTTGGGTGCAGCAAGCGCCGCCGAGGCGGGTTCAGTTGCAGCGGGGTTGGGCCGGTGGGGCCAGGTCCGGCTTCCGCGTGATTTGCGGGTGCTCATGTTGCGGAACCTCGGCTTGTCGCGTGACCAGTTTGAGAAGTTTGACTTTAGTTGTTGCTTGCAGCTTGTTCGTTTGGATATTGTGCAGGGATGTGTTTCCGAAATTGATTTGTCGCAGTTGCCCAAATCGTTGAGGTTTATCTTTTTGGAAAACTTGCAGCTTCGGGATATTATCGGTTCTTCCTTTGACCGGTTCCCCCAGCTCCGGCTTTTGAGCTTGCAGCGAAACAAGTTGGGAGTGGCGTTTCTGCAGCGGCAATTGAGATTGCCACCATATACCAAAATCCTCCAGCTACAGCTGTGTAAGTTGACGCACCTTGTTGACTTGGACCTTTCTGGGTGCCGTGAGTTGCTCAATGTTGATGTGCGTGGCAATCCCCGGATGGACTCCACCCAGGTGGCACAGATTGCCCGCACGTTATGTACCGTGTCGCCCAATTTCAAGGGCATCTACGTCGACGACGGCATTATGACCCAGGAACTTCGACTCATGCAGTACACTGGTGTTGTGGATGTACGGCATGCCGCTGGCGACAAGCGCAACAATAAGGAGTATTCACTGGTCTACCCATCTTATACAGGAGGAACCGAAGTGGAACAAGAGTCGGATGACGAGTTGTAGTTTATATATCTGGTACTCCCTTTCGCTGGTAGCGCCTGACATTTGATCCCGGCACGCCACGGGGGAAAAAGAGATTGGCAACGAGGGACAAGGAAAAGGGAGGACCAAAAAAAAAAAGTCATTCTCAACCCCCCACACACTACCAACAAATGATGATGTTTGGGCGGAAACCGTTTTTGAGCCGGCCATTACTTAGACCCGCTCGTTTGGTTAAAAGAACGTATGCCACAAGAGACGCCGGCGACTCCCCCTTTGACCACATTGCCCAGCTCCAAGTGAAGCGGAACGCCCGATGGATCAACTGGAAAACAACCACCTTGTTCCTCGTCGCTGGTGGGTACTTGTCCTACAGCGAGACCCTCTTCAACTGGTATGAGCAGTTTACGGCGCTGGACGAAACGGGTCCACAGAGTGAGGTCTTGCCCATGCAATTGGAATACAAGCTCAAGAACTTGCCCATTTATCAGCAGCTCGCGCACCCCAAGAACTCGGGGCAATGGTTCAAGTTGTACAGCTGGGAGAACTTGGACCGGAACGTGTTGGACAACAAGCACGAGCACGAGCACGAGCACGAGCACAAAAACGTTGTCAAGAGCCAGGACAACAAGCACGAGCAGGAGCACGAGCACAAAAACGTTGTCAAAAGCCAGGACGAGTACCATGAGCCGACATTGACCAACCACACGCTCGCCCAACCGGGTGGGATATTGATCAAGCCGGTGATTTTCCACAATATCGAGACTGATGAGGGCGTCACTATAGTGCATGCCGGGTACCGGTTGTGCGGGTACCCCTTTATCATCCACGGCGGGATAATAGCGACGTTGCTCAACGAGACGTTCAAGAGAAATGCGTCGTTGTCAAAGTATACCCAATCCAATTTGAAGGACGATTTCAAGGTGGAGAACTTGACGATAAATTACAAGAGACCGACGTTTGCCAATCAGTTTTTGGTGGTCAAGACAAGAATGAAGGAGGGTCCTGAGAATGATCGGCGCACGGTCAATTTGGAAAGCACGATTGAGACTGCGGGCGGGAAGGTGTTGGTAAAGAGTCTGGCATTGTTGCATGACACGGGGAGAGCAACCAATAGGATCAAGAGCCAGCAGGAGGAGAAGAAGAAGGACAAGGGCAGGTGGTGGTGAGATTTGTGACAATGGGACTTTTGAAAAACGAAAAAAAATGGAGCAAAAGAGAGGAGGGTGTGGGTCAGAGTCCAGATCCTGGCGGTGATTAGTCACAACTGATGAGCTTGTATTGCCAGGCAGGGAAGGTCAAATATGCACCGATGCGACATTTTGCAATAGTTTCCCTAATCGAATTCTGTATTATCGAATTCTGTATTATTTCGGAAAAGGGTGCTTTGCTTTTGGTTTTGGTGTTGGTGTTGGCTTTTGGTTTTGCTTGCTGTTTTGTGTTGCAGTACGAGGCGAACGTGTGAGTCAGAGGCGGGTCGTAAGGCGATTTGTCGATAATAACTTGAAGCAGAGCCAATTGACCAATGACCAGCAATTGGCCACTTTTTCGGCAAACAGTATCCACTGCTTTATTGTATCTGTTTGTTTGGTTGAGTCTCTGTTTGTTTCGCGTTGTGCCTCTGGGCGCATTTAGCCGAGTCTTCTGTTCTTTTATTTTTTTTATTTTTTGCCCTTTCTTTTTCTCTCTTCTCTTTGCTTTGCCTCTTGTTCGATGGGGGACAATGACAGACCTGCCAGTGAACAGAAGCTTCAGTGTGGTGCAAGCGAATGAATTGTTCTCCTGCGTGGTGTCTTTCTCGGCTGGAGAAGCAGGTTATGATGGGGCAGGGGGGGAAGGGGAGGGGAACCGCCCCAGGAGCCCCAGGAGCCCAAGTTTGTGTATCTAGGGCTAAAGTCTTTAGTACCACACTGCAACCTTCATGACCTCATTTCCAAGAATATATCCACGGGTAATTCAACCTTTTCGTAGTTATATCGGTCGTGTGCTTGTTTCCGCGGCTAAGCTCCCAGAGTAGTATCCCTTGAGCAGGAGATAATGCAGGAGATGCCTCTGAACGCTGGCGGATTTGCGTATTTCCATTTATTATTGTCAAATGGACCTTCTGCACATGGTTGCCTTTTTTTTTTTGACCAGGTTGAACCCTGGATGTGTAAGCAATCTCGCCCTTCTAGAAACGCCCCTGCTTTCCATGTTCTGGCCATGGTCAGGAGTAAGGACAAGGGTAGCAATGCCAACAGGAGGTAGAGAAAATGCTCAGGGTCTAGTAGGTCTGCCTGGTGTGTCACGGGGTCCACTTTCAATCACTCGCGCAGTGTGTGACACTACCACCCTCATCAGCAGCAGCAGCAACAACTACACACCCACAAGCCGAGGCATAAAAAGGAGCGGATATGTACAAAAGGTATGGATCTGGGGCGTCGCCATTTAGTTGAGATGTGGCTGTGAATTTCTACCTTATTTTTTTTTGTTTCGCTATTGTTGGAAAATAATAATAGATCAGTGTGTCAAAAAAAAAGCTTGTTCCTTTGTGTAACATGGACAGTGTCTCCTGGTGGGTGCTCTTGAACCATTAATCAGCCCGCCTGGGATGGGTTTGTACTCTTGGAGTGTGTGGAAGCAGCATGTCGTCCCCGTTGGGTACTGCTAACGCAATGGTCGGTTCTAATTGCCAGTGTAAGGATACTATTTTATTTTCCTTAGTTAATGGTTACCATCTCCATAATAATTTTTTACTCGTCTCGTATCTGCATGGTCTCGTCAGTATATCGAGCCGAGGTATGGAAGGGGAAGGGGTTTGGATAGCTGTATTGATAACGAGTGGTGCCACCCGTCGTAGTTTCCACTTCGAGGTTTGCAAAGCACCAGGCGAGTCAGGAATAGTTACACAGGAAATTTCGCAAAATTCCAATAAAATTGACCATTTGTAATACTCTTCTAAGACCACGTTCAGACCGTGGCCAACCACGTGTAGGCAGGCGTTGGCACTAGCGCGTACGGTAGTCCTGCTATTAATAGGTATCTCAGCACACAATTTTGGTAGCGCCTTCTTCCCTCGCACACGACCTTTGTTCACAAAATAATTCAATGTAAACAGCCAACTGACAATACAATCAGCCATCCAGTCACTCACCCGCCAAATGAGCCACGTCAACAAAGATGTTTCGGAAGAGCCGCCTATAGTACCTCAAGTGCATGAAGCTGGAGCAATTGACCAGCATGAGGAACAGGACCAAGAACAACAACAAGACCAGCATGAAGAACAGGACCAAGAACAGGACCAAGAACAACAACAACAACAAGACCAGCACGCCTACTCGACCCGGTCCAAGGAGAGAAAGAAGGAAGAAGAGTTGGAACGCAAATCAAAACTAAAACAACAGGAGCACAACGTTGTTGTTCACCCACGCTTAAAACCAGTCCCCTTTAAGGAGACCGACTTGCACCGCACCAGCTTGCCGCAACCGAGCCAGGCGGCCACCGTGGCTGGCATCCCCTTTTACCAAGTAGAGGATATCCCCTTGAACAAGCGAGGGTTCAAGTACAAGCACTGCCGCCCCAACCCGGACTTCAAGTCGACATTATACGCCACCACCGACACTGCCCCCTACAGCGTTTGCACCAGCGCATTTGACGGGTCGAGCGGGGTGCTATACAGCCACGACTGCCTGACCATCACCACGGCACAGGGGTGGAGGTCGGCGCGGACCAATGTGGGCATGCGCGAGGGCAAGTTTTACTTTGAGTTTTGTATCTTGCAAGCCGATTCTGAAAAAGGAAGCCACGTGAGAATTGGCGTGGGGAGGAGGGAGGCGAGCTTGGAGGCGCCCGTGGGGTTTGATGGGTACAGCTACGGGCTCAGAGACGTTGATGGGCAATTCATGACCATTAGCAGAAAGAAGGGGTTGGGAATTGAAGGTGGGTTCAAAACTGGTGATGTGATTGGGTTCTTGGTTGAATTGCCCTCGTTGGACAGGCACAAGGCGGCGGTGGCTGAGTTTGCCGACGCCAAGACCAAGGAATATGGTGGTGGCGCTGAGCACCGGGAACCGGAATCGAAACGAAAGCGGCCGAGAAAGAAGGTGGGAAACACCCAGGACAACGAACCGTTCAACGAGTCGGGCAATATTGTGCGTGACCAGATCCCGATACGGTACAAGAATGCATTGTATTACGAGCAGTACGAATACACCACTACGAAAACCATGGACCATTTGCTCAACCCCGTCACGGTGTTTGGCGAAAAGGCGGTGGTGGAGATGGACGACAAGACGAAAAACATCCCCACCATCCCTGGCTCGAGGATCCGCGTGTTTAAAAACGGCGTTGCCCAGCCCAACAGCATCGAAAACTTGTACTCGTACCTCCCCACAAGCTTTGAAACCCACGAGGATACAATCAACCTCGGGCCAAACGTGAAGCAGCAGCAGAACCCAAAGTACAGAAACACCGACGACGGCACGTTGGGTTACTACCCCATTCTCTCCTCGTTCCAACAGGGCGTCGTGCGCCTAAACCCGGGCCCAGATTTTGCCTACCCCCCCTTGCCCGGAGACAGTGACGCCAAGCCCTTGATCGCGAGGTACGCCGAGAGTGTGGTGGAGGAGTGGTACTGGGACATTATCGACGAGGTTGAGGCACAGTATTTAGATAGTTTCGACATTGTTTAGACAACCACCTTTTCCGGGTCCGGTCCCACGCGTAGCAACGCCAGAGGGTCGTGCGACACGTTGTTGATTCGGCAGTACACGTCGTAGCACCGGCGGTGGAAACTCAAAGAAGAAGGAGGAGGAGGAGGAGGAGGAGAAGAAGAAGCAACGTATACGTACCCCATGGTGACAATGTCCTTGCACTGCTGGCACGCCAATATTCTTCCGTCGTTGCCAAATCTGTCATACAAGTACGGTTTTAGCTCGCAGAGCGATCTGATTGATAAAACCAACCGAGAGTCGCGCGTGAGGTCGAACCAGCCGTCGTCAATCAACTTGTCAACAAGCACGGCGGCGTCAGACAAGGTTTTGCTGAGCTGGGTCGCTATGCGTTGGTGGGCATTCACCCTGCCGATGGAGAACTGGTAGTCGCTGGAGTCAACAATGTCGTCGACGAGCGCCGTGATCAAGAGCAACTCGGGCACGGTATAGCTGGTGCTCAGCTTGATGATTTCGTCGGGCTGGGTGTTGATAAAGACAAAGTACAAGTCGCCCGTCAATTCGTGTTTCTTGCGGTCAATTTTGAACCCTTGCTCGGATATTTTCAAATTGATGTCGGCAATATATAGGTCGAGTAGTTGTCTCAGTGGCGGTTGTGGTGGAGACTGTTCCTGTTCCTGTTCCTCCTCCTCTTCTTCTTGTTGTTGTTGTTGTTGTTGCTCCTGCTGTGGAACTACCAACCTTGAATAAATCACTTCAAACGCAGTAAACAACTCACCATGTTCAATATACCTGAGCGATCGTATGTATGTGAGTAGCACCCTGTGTGCTTCGCTATATGCCATGGCGCTGTTGTTTGTTGTTACACTTTTTTTTTTTTTTTGATCCGCTCAAAACTTTCTGTGTCAAACCAAACCACCTTTTTTTTTATTTTAGATGCAAAAACAAACTACTACTTAGCCGCTGAGGTACAATCAACAATGAAACGGCAGTTGATATTCACCTTAGTACTTGCATTGGGCAGTACCGCGTTGTCCAACGCCCCTCCCACCCAGCTCTACGACGACAGTGACTATGAGGTTGAACGGTGTAACCCAGTTAGAAACCGCCAGTGTCTTGCTAGCAACGAAGCGTTGGGGACCTCCATCTTTGAATCGTTCACCGAGGGAACCAAGTACTTTTCCATCTCGAGCTCCAGAAGCGGCATCAAGTTTGCCCCCACCGGATTGCTGTTGACCATCAGTAAGGAGTACGAAAACCCCACTTTGGTGTCCAGCTTCTACATCATGTACGGCAAGGCGGAAGGCGATATCAAGGGGGCCAGAGGACAGGGCATCATTAGTTCGTTCTACTTGCAGAGCGACGACTTGGACGAGGTGGACATTGCCGAGGTGTTTGGGGGCAACCCGTTTGAGTACCAGTCAAACTTTTTCATCAAGGGAAACATCTCAACCTACGATCGGCTGGTTTTGCACGGAATGCCGCTGTCTCCGTTGAACGAGTTCCACCGGTACGGGTTGGAATGGACGCCCGAGAGGATTGTGTGGACCCTTGACGGGGCGGTGGTGCGGGTGTTGAAGGCGCGCAACCGGCACGGCGGGTTCCCCACCTCCCCGTGTCTCTTGAAGTTCTCCCTCTGGTCCGGCGGCGACGAGGCCAATGACGCTGGGACCATTGCTTGGAGCGGCGGGGCCACCAGCTACAAAGAGGGGCCATTCACCATGTACGTCAAGAACTTGCGGGTGCAGGACTACTCCACCGGCGACTCGTACACCTATGGCAATCTTCATGACGGGACGTGGTTGGACGTGACGGCCAAGAATGGCAAAATCTATGAGGGCAAGAAGCCACAGGCAAAGACCAAGACGGAGACAGGAACGCCACAACCATCATTCAAGAGAGTCACCAAGGTCACGAGAACAGTTACCAGAACCCGAACCAGGAGCCAATCCCGGGCCACCGGGATGCCGGTGGTGACATCAATAACAAAGACCAAAACGGTTGCTGCCACAAAGTTGTTGGGAGAGATTTCTCACAAAAAGACCATTGTCACCAAGAGCTTGTACCAGATCCCCGCCAGTACCAACTGGACTGGCGACACGATTACTGCCGACACCCCCACGCCCACAGTGGTTCCCGCCTTGGAAACCGATGCCAGCAGCTTGGAACCAACATCGGATTTCGCGCGGACACTCGACAGAGGAACTGCGGTTACCCACTACAACACCACGTGCAGTGCCACGCCATCAACGACTGTCAACAAGTTTATCCAGTTTGAGGATGAGGATGACGATGGTAGTGGTGATGATGGGGATGGTAGTGGTAATGACGACGATGCTGACAGCAATGAGGCAAGCAAGAACGGCAAGGGAAAGAACAAAGACAAGAACAAAGACAAGGGCAAGGGCAAGGGAAAGGGCAAAGACAAGTCCAGCGGTGTTGGCAGGCTCATCTCTGCGTCTGTCCTAGTCATAATAGTCGTGGAGATTGTCATTGTGGTGGCATCATTCTAGAGCTGTACGTTTTGGGAGAAGCGAATCACGGGCCTCCACCACGAGTAGCAAGTAGATATAACCAGAGTAAATCAAAAAAAAACGGGTAGCCCTGAAAACAATGGAGTCGTGTCTGGTGACGCACTTTCGGACACCATTGAAACGAAACGTTGTCGTCATCTGGTGATTCAAAAAAAGGGAGGGAAGGAAAGGGAAAAGAGGAGAGGGAAAAAAAAGGTATATAGCAGAGGAGGTTTAGAGCCAGTTTTCTTTTCATCCCCCCTTACCCCCCTTCACTGAACCACCACTATACTCACACCGTTTAGCCTATCCACAATGCCGAGCGGTGATGCCATTGAAAGCATTAGTTTCATCTCAATCGTCACCAACAACGCCGACAAGTTCAGCCATGTTGCAAAATTCTATACCTCGTTGGGGTTCAGGTTGGCCAAAAACTTTTCGAGAATCACCAACAACGGGGCTGCCGCCGCGGCCAACAGCCCCCAATTGCACTTGGGAGTGTCCAAGGACTCGTTGAGAGAGGCGTGGTTGCAATCGTTTGCGTTGCAGGACGTGGACGAGAACGGCAACCTCCGCCCCTGGCAAGAGTTGGCCGTCTACAACGGCGACGACTCGGTGCCATTGTCGGAATCCACCGTGGTGAAGATCCGCTTGTGTGGCGGCGACACCCCTGTGACACAAGACGCCGTGCCCAAAAAGTTTGTGTTTTTCACCACCGACTTGGCGCGTATCAGGGATATATTGGAACAGAACCTGGTGCAGCACCACTCTGTGACTGAGAACCTCGTTGTTGCGCAAGACCCCTTGGGTAACATTGTCACTTTTGGAAACACCCGCAACAGTTTGTGCCTGGAATGCTACCAGTCCCCGCAGGAGTACATTGAGCGCACCACCAAGGAGATATTATCCAACAAAAAGGTGAGCGACACCAAGGAGATTAAAGAGGCGATTTTGGGGGGAGCAGCGCCGGCCAAGAAGAAAAAGATTGGCGTGATGACATCGGGGGGCGATGCGCCCGGGATGAACCCGGCCGTGCGGGCGGTGGTGCGGGCCGGGATCTATATGGGCTGCGACGTGTTTGCCATCTACGAAGGGTACGAGGGCTTGGTCAAGGGCGGCAAGATGATGCGGCAGATGGAGTGGGACGACGTGCGGTCATACTTGTCGCTCGGGGGTACTGCCATTGGCACGGCGCGGTGCAAGGAGTTTAGAGAGCGCGCCGGGCGGTTGGATGGCGCCTACAACTTGGTGGCCAACGGCATCGATGCCTTGGTGGTTATTGGCGGTGATGGCTCCTTGACTGGTGCCGACTTGTTCCGGAGCGAGTGGCCGTCGTTGATTGAGGAGCTTGTGGCCACGGGCCGGTTGACCAAGGAAGAAGTAGAGCCATACAAAAACTTGACCATTGTCGGGTTGGTGGGGCTGATTGACAATGACATGTCCGGCACCGACGTTACCATTGGCGCCTTCTCGGCGTTGGAGAGAATCGCCGAGATGGTGGACTATATCGACGCCACTGCCTCGTCGCACTCGCGTGCCTTTGTTGTTGAGGTCATGGGCCGCCACTGTGGCTGGCTTGCATTGTTGTCGGGGATCGCCACCGGTGCCGACTTTATCTTTATCCCCGAGAGACCGCCCAAGGCCGGGGAGTGGAAGCAGCAGTTGGCCAGTGTGTGCAAGAGACACCGGGACTATGGGCGGAGAAAGACCACGGTTATTGTTGCCGAGGGCGCCATTGACGACGAGTTGAACCCCATCTCGTCGGAGGAGGTTAAGCAGGTGTTGGTTGACCTCGGGTTGGATACCCGAATCACGGTTTTGGGCCACGTGCAACGAGGCGGCACGGCGGTGGCGTACGACAGAAGGTTGGCCACCATGCAAGGTGTCGAAGCGGTCAAGGCGGTGTTGGAGTTGACGGCCGACACGCCGTCGCCCATGATTGGGGTGTTGAAGAACAAGATTGTTCGGTACCCATTGATGGACGCGGTCAAGCAGACCAAGGCGGTGGCCGAGGCTATAGAGAGCAAGGATTTCGACCGGGCCATGAGCTTGAGAGACGCCAACTTTTACGACGCCTACCGGTACTTCAAGGCCATCACCATCCACGACGACGGCAGCCGGCAATTACCCGAGGACCGGAGATTGAACATTGCCGTGGTCCATGTGGGCGCCGCGTCGGCGGGGCTCAATGCCGCCACGCGGGCAGCGGCGCTTTTCAGCATATCGCGGGGCCACAACTTGTACGTTGTTCAAGACGGGTTTTCCGGCTTGTGCAAGGGCCAGTTGAGAAAGCTCGAGTGGTTGGATGTCGAAGGGTGGCACAACAAGGGTGGTTCCGAGATTGGGACCAATAGATCCTTACCACTGGAGAACTTGGGCCAAGTTGCCTTTTACTTGCAAAAGTTCAACATTCAAGGGTTGTTGATTATTGGTGGATTCGAAGCTTTCTCGGCGTTGCACGAGTTGCGCGAGGAAAAGGTGCACTACCCCATCTTCCAAATGCCCATGGTTGTTATCCCGGCAACGGTTTCCAACAATGTGCCCGGGTCCGAGTACTCTTTGGGGTCCGACACGTGCTTGAACGAGTTAGTGCGGTACTGCGACGCGGTGCAGCAGTCGGCGTCGTCGAGCAGAAGAAGAGTGTTTGTTGTCGAGGTGCAGGGAGGCCACTCGGGGTATGTTGCCGCTTACTGCGGGTTGATCACAGGGGCATTGGCCACATACACGCCCGAGTCCAAGATCAACTTGCGCGAGCTTCAAACCGACATTGACTTGTTGTTCAAGGTGTTTGCCCGCGACCGCGGCGAGGACCACAATGGTAAAATGATTGTGCGGAACGAGCAGGCCAGTTCGGTTTACTCGACCGAGTTGATTGCCGACATTATCAAGGAGAATGCCAAGGGCCGGTTCGAGACCAGAACGGCGGTTCCCGGACACGTGCAGCAGGGGTACACCCCCACCGCCAACGACCGGGTGGCGGCAGTCAAGTTTGTGTTGAAGGCAATGGAGTTTATCGAGGAGTGGAACCGAAGTGTGGACAAGCACGAGTTGGTTCTCAATGACGTTACGTACGAGAGACACCAGGCGGTTGTTATTGGCATCCATGGCGACACGGTTGAGTTGACCAGCGTGGGGCATTTATACGAAAGAGAGGCGGTGGTGGAGTTGCGAAAGGGAAAGACCATCCATTGGGCCGACATGGTGGAGGTGCAAGACATGTTGAGTGGAAAATCGTTGTTGAAGAAGGAGGAGGCGGTGGCATAAACAAGTTGTATAGATGTAAACAAGAAAGCATAACCATATAGGGAAGCTGAAGCTCATTGGCATAGCCCCCGTTGTTCTTGGGGGTGGCAGTAGTGTGCAGTTGCGAAATGCTCGCTTGTGGAGATAAGTGCCCTTGCGCTAGGGCGTGTGCGAGCAGACAATCCTGCATTCCAATGACATTTCCAATACCCCCCCATGCCTTAGGGGCAATAGGAGAGAGTTCTTGAGTGTTGGGTGGACCCCCGCCGGCCCGGTCGCCCTAAACAAAAACATCGACAATGTGGCGTGATTTATTTCTCTTGTGATACTGCGTGTTTCCATACATGAAACCACATTGGGGGCAGGCGCAAGTGCTACTAGTTTTTGTTACTTTTGGGCGATTAAGCAACTCCAGGCGGCTGGGTGCAAAAAAAAAATACTTTTTATTGATTACAGACGTGCCGTATATGCACACATTTCATCAAGATCCAGTTAGATACTGCTACAACAAAAGCGGATTATGCGATGGAGTAGTAGCTAGCTCCTTGTTTGACGAAACACAGAGAATGCTGGTGGAAAACTCCGTGGCTTCGACATTTGTGTGCTATTGTTTTATTTTCTTGAACGTGGTGGAATGTCTTGGCACTCTACCTTGCCACTTGCCATGATTGAAACGTTGTCCTCTTGTATAGCCGGTGACAATAGTAGAGCCTTGGTACATGGTTCTAAGTTTCATAGTTTTATGCTTCATGGTTTTATGCTTCATGGTTCTAATTCCATGGTTCTAAAGTCCACGGTTCTAAAGTCCATGGTTCTAAATCCCATGGTTCTAAATCCCATCGTTAGTGTTTCTGCAGGGTTGGTGTTGTTATTGCCTGTGCTGATATTGTTGTTGCAATTGTTGTTGTTGATGATGATGCGATTGTCATTGTGGATACCATTAATGTTGCTGGATATGGCATGATTCTCTGCGATCTGACGTATATGCACTTCACGACGATAATATTCCTCTCTGGTGTCACTTCCGAAAGAAAAATGAGCAATAAAGGAAGGTGCAATATGATTATTAGTGTGTGATGAGCAATATAATCAGGTCATAGCTCGTAGCTTATAGCTCGTAGCTCATAGAACAAAGTTTCCCTTTTCAACAACTGCATAGCGACTTGTTTTTTTGGCATGCATGGTTGCACTAAGGAAGGAGGACAAGAAAAACGCTTAATGGAGCGGCTGACAAGCCCCCTTCTGTAAGGTCGGCTGAAAACACCGAATCTAAGGTTTACCCATCGCTACTGCTCACCTTGTCAGAAAAAGGGAAGTGACGAGATTAGCAGGAAAGAGCAATACACATAATCACACAATCACATAAACACATAATCAAACAATCACACAATCACACAATCACATAATCACACAATCACACAAACACACATACACCCACACAAATGTGCATAATGGTAGAAGAGAACAAGGCAAGTGGTGGCAAGCTTACCAACAAAAAAAAAAGGTCACGAGGGAGTGACGCAGCCTGTCGTCAAAAAGCCCAACACTTTGTCCATGCCAGCATCAAGACCATGGACCCCCCCCCTCTTGCCAAGAGAAAGTAAGTAGTTGTTTTTTATAGAAAGAGAAAGAGGAAAAAGCGAGGGCGGTGCAGAGAAGCGAGGGGTTATGAGCATACAACCGCAGCAACTGTTTGTGTGGTTTACAAACTATGTTTTGGTGGTGGCAAATTGGGGTGATTGGAATGCGATGTGTCAAGAGGCAGTAGTTTTATGGCGCAACAGTGGAGTGGTGTGGTTTTAGGGCAAATGTTCCACTAAAACGAAGTGGCAATCTGTGTTGCTTGGCTTTAGGTAAGACACAAAACAAGGGTGATGGTATGACGAGGAAGTGCAAGAATAGAGGGTATTAAGCAAGGGAATTGGGGAAGAGAAGCAATCAAAGAAGGGAAGCCATTAAAAGAAGGAAAGCAATAATAGAAGGAGAACACGCTCTCATCCCCGGGGGGGTGTCTTTTTTTTTTTTTTTTTGTTCGTCTAGGAGGGGGGGGGGGGGGG
>JAJMCF010001507.1:0-19148 GCA_030585045.1 Zhuliangozyma parablackwelliae | reverse complement strand
TTGTGCCCCGCGGGGATCGTGAACGAGGCATTTTGGAGGATGGGCCGGTCAGGGTGGTACCCAAACGTGACATTCTCAAACTTGATCTCCCCTGGTGTTGTAGGGTCAAGCTGCAACTGCGGCGCCCCGTCCACGTCCTTGATTTGAATATCGACGTTTTGAAACTGAAACAAGTTTTCCATATCCATCAAGCTCTGCTTCAAGTCCCGGTACACCGACCCCAAAAAGTTCAAGGGGACACTAAGCTGAAACACCAATTGGTTGATCAACACCAAGTCGCCCACGGAAAGGGTGCCGCTGGCCACGCCCTGGCACCCCATCCACATCATCGCCGTGAGCGCGGTGGTGAAGATCAAGTTTTGCCCCGCGTTCAAGTACGCCAACGACGTCGCCACCTTGACGCTGGCATTCTGGTACTTGGTCAATGCACTTTCGTACTTGCCCGCCTGGTACGCCTCGTTGTTGAAATATTTCACCGACTCGTAGTTGATCAACGAGTCCAACGCCACGCTGGCGGCCTGGTTATCGGCATTATTGGCCTGTCGCCGGAACCCCGTCCTCCACGCCGTGGTCTTGATGGTGAAGAGCGAGTACGCCAACATGGTGGCCATAGTAACGGTGGCAAACCCCACGCCATAATTGTAGCTCAAAATCCCACACACGACACTAATCTCAAACGTGATGGGTATAATGTGAAACACCATGGCTGTAAGCACATAGCTGATTCCCTTGGTGCCGCGATCAATGGCCCGCGTCAACGCCCCGGTCTGCCGACTAAGATGAAACTGCAAGTCCATATCCAATAATCGGACAAATGTATTGTGCGCCACCCGCTTGATGGCACTTTGGGCCACTCCGGCGAAAACAGCATTGCGCAACTCGCCCATGAGCACGGCACCAAACCGCGCAGCGCCGTACCCGAGAATCGTTGCTCCCACCACAACCCCCACGGTACTGCCCACCTCCGACACCCAGTCAATGTTCATGGCGTCCACAATCTGCTTGAAGAAAAAGGGTACTTGCACATTGAGCAACTTGGACCCGAGAAGGAGCGACAAGGCAAGAACGACACGGAACTTGAAGCTGGGCTTGTCGCGGGGCCAGATGGTCGAGAGGAGCGATTTGAGCATGAACGTCTCGGAGGTGGAGATCTTGCGGCCAAAGAGCGTCAGCTGCTGCTGGTCACTCTTGGACAGTCTCACAGGGGAGAGCGAGAACGAGCGGCATTGGGTGAATGCTGGTAGTGATTGAGGCAGTGGCCGTGGCCGTGGCCATAGCCATGGTGGTTGTCGTCGTAGTACGGTTGATCTCAAGCATGTGGGTCTGATTGGTGGAACAAACCTGAATGTGTTTCTAAGCATAAGGGGGCAAGAGAAAAATGAAACAAGAAAACAGCTGGTCTGTCTAGGTGTAGTAGTATAGTGGTTATTGAGTGGAATGGTTATTGAAGTGGTTATTGAAGAAACCAAAAAAAAAAAATAGCTCTTTCAACTGTGGCGTTCTCGGCAACTGCGCGTGTGCCATTTGCAACCAATGAAATTGGAGTATGCCCTTTCCACATCATATATGTCCTCATGTTACACTAAATGTCTCTTCCTATACATCTCCTACTACTTGAGCTCCTTCAACGACTCTTCCAATGCCGCGGTGAACTTGGCAATATGCCCGGCGTAGATAGAGTAGCCCATGTGACCCACTCGAAAGTACTTGCCCACCAATTGCTTGTGGATACCCCCGGCAACGGTAAACCCCTTCTCGGCAAGTTTCTTCAACAAATCGGGCCCATTAACCCCCTCGGGGAAATAGATGGCCGTCAAGCCATGGGCGCCAACGCCGCGGTTCACCGGGACAATCTTTAACCCGAGCTTCTCCACCGTGTTTTTAAACTCGGTGCTGGTCCGTTCATGATGGGCAATTCTAGCGTCGAGCAGCTCAGAAAAGATCTCGTCGAGAGATACTTTCAATGCCGTGATGGTTTGCACGGCCGGGGTGGCAAAGTATGCCCCATTGCCCAGCTCATATGCCTTCATAATGGGCGTCCACCGCTTCAACGAGGCGAAAAACGTGGTTTCGCGCTTGGTCAAGGCGCGGTCCAAGGCCCGTGGGGAGGTGTAAAAGATGGACAACCCCGCGGGGACACCCACCGCCTTTTGCGACGCCGTCAAGGCAAAGTCAATGCCCCACTTGTCAAACTCAAGGTCCTCTGACCCAATTGAACACACCCCATCGACGATAATCAACGTTTCGGGCGAAACTTTCTTGACAACTTTGGAAATGGCTTCAACGTCAGACACAACCGAGGTTGAAGTGTCAACGTGGGTGATGGTGATGGCAGCATACTTGTTCTGGCCCAACTGGTGCTCAATGGTGTTCAAGGGAACAACGTCACCCACTTCGGCGGCGACCACGTCAACGTCGGCGCCATACACCTTCAAGCACTCGGCAAACGAGTCGGAAAAGAACCCGGTGGACAAGACCAACACTTTATCACCGGGGGTAATCAAGTTGGTGGCAGCAACGTCCCACCCCAAGGTCCCGGACCCGCTCAACACAAACGGCTGTGCCTCGGGGTCGGTAGACTTGAACAAGCGTCTCAAATTCTTTAATGCCGACTGGAACGTGGCGATAAACTCAGGGGAAGTGTGGGCTTGCGACGACGTGGCCATGGCGGACAAGACGCCATCTGAAAACTCAATGGGGCCGGGGATCAAGGTGAGCTTGTGCTCGGGCTGGGTGATGTGCTGGGACATGGTTCGTATAGGAATTAGTGCTATTCTTTTGCTGCTGTGTCGACAGAGTGGTGAAAAGAAGCGGAGCATCAAAGGAGAAGGGGGAAAGAGGGAAAGTGAAATTGTTTCTGCTGTGTCGAAATCGTGGGGAGGAGCGAGAGGAACTTCTTACCCGCGGGAAGGGGAGCTCGCTTACCGAGGGATGCTGATGAAAAAAAAAATAGCAATACTATATTATCCTATATTCACCGCCATGGCAATGTCCAGTTTCAAACTGGCAATTGCATCGCTGTCCTGTCCCTCCTTACCAAGCATTTGGTACGCCCTCTCCAACAAATCCTTCAACGACTCGTTTTCAGCCGCTAGTTTGCTCTCCTTCTCTTCCGCCGCCGCCGCTGCTGCTGCTGCCGCCGCCGTCCCACTCTTTACAAGCAGCGGCATCTTCAAATAGTCGACAAACGACTTTGTGTGGCTCACCTCGCTGGCGTCGGAGTAGATAGACTCCAACTCGGCATTGGCTCCAAACGAGTGGGGGTGGGAAAACAACGATGTACTGGACTCGTTGGGGTCGGAACTTGTTGTGCTTGATGTGTTTGATGTGTTTGACCTCCGTCTGACTGGTGACGTGGGCGATGTGTTCAATATGGGTGGTCTCCCCTGCTTGATTGGTGGTGTGGGCGATGCTGCTGTGGATAATGACCTCACGCCAATGGTGAGGTTCTTGAGTGACTGTAACGCCAGCAAGTGGGGCATGTGGCTACGCAGTCGCACCAGTTCTTCAACTTCTGCCCTCATATTGACAAACAACCCATCGTCCCATGAGAACAATGTCTGGCCGAAAAACGTGTCCAAGTCATTGAGGACAATGCCCCACCGCGACTCGTTGAGCAAGTGCTGGTACACCACTTCTTCGTCGCCGCTTTGGAACGCCATCAAGATTGGCTTGTTGCTCACCAACAACCCAAGCGTGATCTTGAACATCCCCACCTTCCACCCTTGAAACATGCAGAAATCCATCACCCGGTTGACAATCGACAAGTCGGGCGAGTGCGACGACAAGAACGAGAGCCACCACTGGAAGAGAAACGTTTGCATCTCGACAAACGCCAAGTGGCGGTGCAATTGCGGGTCCGACTGCCGCAAGATGGACAAGAATTGGCGGTACCACGTTTGGAGGGTGGCGCCCATGGTTTCGGCGGTGAATATGTCGTGCAACTCGGGCTCGGTCTCCATGACGCTGGTCAAGGCGTAAAAAGTAGTGGCGGGGTCGCGCAAGTGGTAGTGCAACACCCCGACAAGAAAGAGCAACCCCTGGCAGTACCCGAGCTCGGCGTCGTAGTTGGCATACACATTCAAAATCGTGGACAACTCGTCCACGGTGCTTTGTTGCTGGAAGAACTTGACGGTGGGGAAGGTGCGGGTGAGGTCCTTGCTGATTTGGGAAGAGACCTCGGCCGTGTATGAGTGTTGGAAGTTTTTGTAAACAAACTTGGACGAGGGGGGAACATTGGCTGAGCCAAGGAGGACCATTCGTTGCCACACCAACGACCTCAATGCATTGGGGATGCCGCTCTTGAGGCAAAGAAACACGGTATAGTTGGGCCACGAGTTGATGGTTCTGGTGGCATTCTCCACAAATGAAAGCCAGTACGACCTCTCCAAATTGGATCCCGCAACTGACCTGGCGGCGGCAGACGCACGGCAGCAGCTTTGGTACAAGTCTGGACACGTCAAGGCACCGCCGCAATTGGTGCATGTGGCAAACTCATCGTCAACCACGCTGTAGCTCAGCAAGGCAAGGTCCAATAACGCTTCGGGAGAGTGCTCTTGTTCTTGTTGTTGCAGATGCAGTTGCAGTTGCTCTTCCTCTTCCTCTTCCTCATCTCCTCCATATGAGCGTAGCCTGGCTGCGTGCTCAATCTTTCTCTCCAAGTAGCATAGTAATATGCAATTGTCTGACGTGCTGTTGTCGGCAAGCGATTCTTCAAACTCGAATAGAGATTCGAAATCGATCATCGTGACGGGGTAGCGACCTGGGGGGTGAATGGGGGATGGGACAAGGTAGTAGAAGTAGAAGTAGAAGTAGAAGTAGAAGTAGAAGTAGGGAAGTCTTTACTCCTTTTTTTATGACGCAAGGAATAGGTTTCCCTTGCACAATGAATTGCCCCAAACCCAGGAGCCTTCTTTCTTTCCTACCAGATCGAGTAATTTTTTCTTCTTCGTGTTTCAGTTTCTGCGTGTCGCTCATTCTCTCTCATTCTCTCTCTCTCTCTCCCCTGTCGCCAAAACAAAAACAAAGAGCAAAAGCAAAACAAAGAGCAGCAGTTGACAACCAGGGAGAGAGAGAATGTCACGTGATATAGAGGAGGCACGTGACGTGGTGTCAACACAGGGTAATGCCCGCCCAGCACCATGGCCGAGTCACATGGCGGGCCAGGGACGTTGCAGTCAAACGGCGTGATGCCCCCCCTCTGACGACAGATCTCACTTTATCGAGCTTTTGTGAAACTCTCACCACCCAGCAACATCCCAGCAACCACCCAGCCTCTTTCGAAAACAGGCTAGAGTCCCTCAATGGTACCAACACTCTGTTCTCTCCCCCCCCCCTCTTCCTCTGGTTCTTCTGTTGTGCTGGGTGCGGCTCAATGTGGGTGTACCCAGTTTTGTTCTTTTTGGCGGCAACAATCTTTTTCCCTTTACTTCATCCTCATCATGGTTTACTACTTTACGGCCCATGTGCCCCGCAACGACGAGTTGCTGGACTTTTCCTTGGACGAGGATGCCGCTGCCGCAACCATCTATATGGGCAAAGACAAGATTGAAAACGACCCGCTAATAAAGCACTCGCACCCCAAAAACATCTGGTTCCACGTTGACAACTACTCGTCAGCCCATCTATACCTCCAGTTGACCAAAGACGAGGTCAAGTCGTGGAAATCGTTTGAAAAGTTTGTCATTGACGACAACTTGTTGGCGCAAATTGCCCAACTCACCAAGGCCAACTCCATCAAGGGAAACAAGTTGAACAACATCACCGTGATATACACCCCCGTGGAAAACTTGCACACCGATGGGTCCATGGACACGGGCACCGTCACGTTCAAGAACCCGCAATTGGTGAAGCGCGTGCATGTTGCCAAACGGGAAAACGCCGTGGTCAATAAGCTCAACAAGACCAGAACCGAGCAGTCCACCGACGAGTTTATAAAGCAGCAACAGCAATACGCCAAGGAGATGGCCGAAGAGGCAAAGAGGGCCAGACTCGAAGCAGAGCAGTTGGACAAGGTGTACCAGCAACAGAAACAGAATAAGCTGGACCCCTATGCTGACTTGTTCAATACAGAAAACATGCAAAGCAATGAGTTTAAAAACGAAAACTGGGACGAAGATGAGTTCTGGTAGGGGTTGAACAAAAAGAGTTGTTCCTTGCCTCAGAAATGTTTATAGAGAGACAGATAGCAGGTAGCCTCTTGCCCTGGCATAAAAAAGTATATTTATTACTATTCATAGTTGGTCTGTTCATGAAGACACTCCCTAGTTTAAGCATCCAAGTTAACTGGAAACTTGCCGGCGTCTCTTTGGTCGTTCCACTTTTCGACCCAGTCCAAGGGACACAACGACGTGAATGTCTTGAAAAAGATCTGGCATGGCTCAAACTCTTCTCCCTTGACGGTGATGCATTTGTGGTAGTCAATGTACGACTGGGCGCAGTGCTTAGACTGGTTTTGGGTGGGGAACCTGGGGTCGAATTGGGGGGTTTCGAACTTGAAGTTGTCTGCGTCAATAGCCATGGTGTAGGGGTAGTTGTTTGGTTGTCGTTGGTGGAGGTGGAGGGGTGACTTTTTCACATCTTACGTTTTTTTCTTTCTTTCGCCCTGGATATTATTGGATAGACAGGTGTTAGTGTCACGTGATGGGAAAGAGAGAGAGAGAGCTAGGCTCTACTGAATATGTCTATAGGATGCCGTTACCTTTCTACTGCTTTGCCTTCCGCTCCTGGAGAGTCCACCCGGCGAGACCAATCTGGGCGTGCTGTTTCGGCGCTAGAACAATGTGCACCACAGGCAATGTATATATCTTGGGCCCGTTGATGCTCGCCAACACCCCCTTCTCCTCTAGCACACTCTCCTCCTTCTCCTCCCTCTCCCCGCTTGCTTCATGTCCAGCCTGTTTCCCCGTCCTGTGGTTGGGGTTGGCAGTTGCGTCAATCTTGGACATCTTGTTGTACTGTACATACTCCACGGCCCCGCCTAGTTGCTGCTTCGCGATTTCAACAACCGAGATGGCTTTAGGTATACCATTGGAGTACGAGCTCACCAAAACAATCCTGCCTTCCTTCAAATGCTTGCCAATCTGGCCGATTCTTTCTTTCATGGTATCATTCTTTGTTATTTTGATCGTGGCGACCTGGCCCTTGTCCACACCCTTTGCAATAATCTCCAGCTCGGCGGCTCGTATTAGCGTGGCATGCTTGTCACTGGTTTCCGAATGCGACATGAATGCGCTGGCTTCTGTGATTACGCTGTTGTGATGACACTAATCTCAATGAGTTGTGTATTGGAAAGGCTGGCACCAGGAAGATGAAAAAAAAAAAAAATTATACGTATTTATATAAAAGGCGTGCCTGTGTCTATTACACTATGTCTCCTTAGCGGTGTCCTTTTGCTTAAACTCCTTAAAACTTTGCTGCGGCGAGGGGGTTGACCCACTGGTTGTCCTGAAACTGCTTCCCCGGACGCTATTTTGCAAGCTGTTGCGGTAACTGCTTCTCGAGCTACTGGCGCTGCTGATGATCCTTGCCGTCGAGTCAACTTCGCCGTACCGGTTCGAAGTGCCCAAATCCAAGTCGCCCGCATACTGCACCCGGTCCAACACCTGGGCTTGAAACTCGCGTAACCGATTGGGCGCCCGCGAGTTGTGCGTCGACAAGTCGACAAACGCAGGCGCGTGTCTTGACCGCTTGGGTTTGGCCTTGGGCAACGTCTCCAGCTTGATGGGGGTAACAAACCCATTGGGATGCATCAAGTACTCATTCCCCTGGGAATCGTACAATTTTGACAATCCTCGTAGGGACATCGACAGCAGCGGCGGCGTGGCTGACGCTGACGCCAACGCCGAAGCCGACCCCGGGCCCGAACCAGAACCCGAACCAGTCCCCAAACCTGACGCCAATGCTAATGCCGATGGTGGTGGTGGCAATGGTGACGGTGGCGATGTTGCCACCAAGGTTTCGCTGGTGCCGTCTGGTTGCACTGGCGGGTAAAACGCCTCCGGTCCAAATGTCAAAACTTCTCGCCCCTTGATCAACTCCTTCACCTCGGGGTCCACCGACTCGGAGTCGCTGTTGGTGCTGGTGGTTATAATGTTGGTGAGAGCAAAGCACGTATACGTACACCGCTCGCGGCTGGCGGTGTTGTGGTTGAGGGGTGGGGGGAGCTTCCTGTGTTGTACCAAGCTGTGGTAGATACTATCTAGGACATGTAATATGCTGGAATGTTTCGCCGCCTGTGAGCGGTAGTTGTTGGTGGCGGTGTTGCTATGGGCGTCGTTGGGGGGTTCTCTTGTCGTTGGTGCCATCACCTAGAATATAGTAGTGGTGCTGGATACTTTCCTAATAAATAGAGACACCTGATGACAAGTGAGGAAAAGAGTGCTTGCACGCTACTATGATATTTCCACACACCCCAACGGGTTAGTGACACCATTTCTGCTCCTCTTTTCCTTTCCGTTCTAATTGCCAATTACCGTGGGCACTGCTATGGGGGCACCCTGTCATAACAAACTTTTCCGCTTTGTGATCCCAAATTGGACCAACAAAAAAAACCAGGAGTTTACACTTCCTCCCCTCCTCTCCTCTCCTCTCCTCTCCTCTCCTCTCCTCTCCTTCGCCCTCCCTCCTCCTCTCCACATTGCCCTGCCCACTCTGGTTTATAATTGGGTGCAAAAAAAAAAGAACACCCTTTGCCCTGGATCAAAAGTTTATCCGGGTAACCTTTTCTATACAAAATTTTTTTTCTTCTGCTTTTTGGCCCAACGGCGAAAAGGTTTCAACAACAGCAAGTGTCAACCCATCAACATCAACACACAGGCAAGCCCCCCCATAAGACTACTGATTAGATCTTATTGATAGACAAAGGCTTTTTGCAACTGTATTACTCCAGAGCCAACCACCCCCTTTTTTATTTCTTTCATTCCGTTCAATCGTATTTGCCAATATTCTTTGCGGAGAGAAACACAACCATTTTGTCTTCAGATAGAACCCACAAGAGCCCCGAGGGCAACGACACCAGCGAGCCATCCCCATCATACAAAGTAGAAGACCAAGACCCGGAACTAACCAAGGTTTACATCAACCAGCTATCGATCCTATTATCCACCGTCTCCCCATCCACCGTTGAGTCGCACTATAGACAAGTCAGATTCATTGTCGACAAAATAGACCCCCCAGTTATCGACAACTACTTTCAAAAGCTCACAAACCTAATCAGGTTCACGTCGCCATCCACTCCTGAGCTCAATCCAGTTGAACAGATTTTCTCCAAGGAATTGAGCCACATTAGCCACGACCTCAAGTATTTTGAATTATTGTTGGTCAGACTAGAACAGGCATTGCACAGCAAACCCGACTTTGATATCATTAGTTTTGTCAAAAAGTTCAATTGCGATTGGAATACAGCCTTTATCATACTAATCAGGCTCCAAACATCAAGCACCGAGACTTCAGTCAGGGAATACATTAAAGAAAACTCCCTCAACTTTCTTGCATCCATCAAGTCACGAGAGTTCCCCGCCACTTACAACTGGACATTGGTGTTGGACTATATTCTCAACACCCCATACTTTCCATTTCTTCACAAGCTACTCACGCTAAGTTCACTCAAGGCGTTCAAGTCGGAGATTGAGCCCGTCAATAGATTCTACCAAAACATACTCGAAATGTCATTCAAGGAATTGTTACTCGAAATAGGACCGGAGAATTTGATCCCGGAAAAGTTGTTGCCCAGCTTGTTGCAAATAAAACCCAATGAGATTGACCAGGGGATTGCGTTGATCTTGGCCGAGATCTTGATCCCGGGGTCCCAGGGCTTGTCACAGGCCATGACGTTTGCCAACAACTTGCCCGAGTCGAACGCCAAGGGCGCCCAGCTCCAGGCGTGCTTCCGGTCCATCGAGGCATCGGGCAAATATACTGTCAACTGGTACGAGGTGTTTAACCATGTACACCAACACTTGTTTGAGTCGTCGCAACGAAACATCCAGCCATCAATTGCCAGCGTGACCCAATTCTTGTCGTCGTTGGATTTCAAGCAGGAGCCAATTGATATTTTCCTCAACTACGAGTGGTGGTTCAACAAGACCTTGTTGTATATATTGCACTCGCTGGATGCCACGCAAGGAGCCTACGACATATCGTTGCTGCAAAACTTGGCATACTGCTTTGAGGAAGACCGCACGGCACCCCAGCCAAGAAGAAACATTTTAAAGTTTATCAATGTCGCCAAGCTTGAACTCCAAGTGGTGACAAAGATCCAACAGCAGCAACAACAACAACAACAACAACAACAACAATTGAGCGAACAGGATAGAAAGTTGAATGCTTTCTTGAACCAACTCTTTGAGCACGACTATAGGGTATTTCCCGAGTACATTTTGGCAGCAGCTTTGACCGTTGTCGACAAGACTCAATTTGTGAACGACTTGGTCGATACTTTGTTCTATTTGTTGATGGATAGTGATAGCCCGGCATTGTTGAGAGTCGTCAAGTTGCTCGTTGAAACGGGCTTGGCGGCGACAAAGTTGTGCGACTATTGCAAAAGCAGAAAGACGATTGAGGCGGTGGCCAAGACCGTGTCGTTAGCAGCGGCCGCCGGGTTGGTGCAAGACGTGTTGGACGTTTTCTGGCAACAGGATTCCAAATTGGCCGTCAAGGCGTTGGTTGAGTCGAGCCTTTTTGGGTACGACTTGAGACCCGTCCTTGACGCCAGGCTCAAGGACCCACAAACCAGAGCACCAACTTACCAGGCGCTTTTGGAGGCGGTTAGCGACAGGGCACAAAGAGACTATGAGAGAGCCCAACAGCAATCCCAGCCACCGCCGCCGCCGCCGCCGCCACCAGGAGGAACAACACCGCCACCGCCGCCAACCCCAGCTATTCTTCCTGTGTTGAAGGTCCCCACCGTCTACTACTTGTTGGAAAAGTTAAAGACGAGCAACGGGATTGTCGATGCCGACAAGTTGAAAAACCTCCAGTTGCTTTTGTTGACCACGTACCCCAGGTTGATAAACTTTGGAACCGGCCACGACGCGGCCATTCTTGCCAACGAGGAAAAGATGAGCTTTTTCCCGTCCGACGTTGAACTTGAAATGAAAGCATACTACTCGAAAATGTACAACAAGGAGGTGGAGATCAAGGAGATTGTCGACATGTTGACCAAGATGAAGGTGAGCGACGACCCCCACCAGCAGGATGTGTTTGCATGCATGATTCACTCGCTCTTGGACGAGTACAAGTTCTTTGCCGAGTACCCGTTGTCTGCACTAGCATCCACGTCGTTGTTGTTTGGCGCCTTGTTGGAGAAGGACTTGATTCAGGGCACAACCTTGACGGTGGCATTAAACTTTATCTGGGAGTCGTGCAACCAGCCGCAAGACTCGCACCTCTTCAAGTTTGCCGTCCAGTCGTTGTACAACTTCAAGTCGCGGTTGCACGAGTACCCCATCTACTGTAAGCACTTGTTGGAGTGCCGGTCGTTGTCGGCGCACGCCAAGATGTACCAGATTGTCAAGGATGCCGCCAACGGCGTTCCATGCAACGCCGCCTCGGGACAAACCCCGCAGACGGCAACTCCCGAAGTCGGTCCGCGGTACCAGTCGATCAACTACGTTGACAGGACTATTGGGTTTGCCAGCCAGGAAGAACCCAACGAGGGAGCGAGGGACAAGTTGTTGTTTTGTGTCAACAACATGACCAGCGACAATCTCAGGTTGTCCGAGGTGCAGGAATTCTTGAGCGAAGAGTATTTCTCGTGGTTTTCCAACTATTTGGTTGCCGACCGGGCCAAGGCCGAGCCAAACAACCACGAGTTGTACGCCGATTTGGTGAGATCGATTGACAATCCGATTTTTTTCGAGTACGTGTTGAACGTGTCGTTGAGGGAGGTTGACCACCTTGTCCGCAACTTCAAAGACTCGTCGCAGCAGCGCAACCAGTTGAAGAATTTGGGGGCGTGGCTCGGCAGAATCACCTTGGCCAACGACAAGCCGTTGAGACGGGACTATATCGCGTTGAAATTTTTGTTGGTTGAGGCGTTTGATTTCAAGTCGTTGGCGTTGATCATTCCGTTTGTGTGCAAGATCTTGGACCAAGCGCAGCACTCGGTCATCTTTAAGCCGCCCAATCCGTGGGTGGTGGGGGTGATGAAGGTGTTGGCCGAGCTTTATGAGTGTGCCGACTTGAAGTTGCAATTGAAGTTTGAGATTGAGGTGTTGATGAACTCATTCAAGATGAAGATTGCCGACGTTGAGCAGAGCACCTTGATCAGAACCCACAACCCTGAGCCCTCTGCATTGGCGGCCATGTTTGGTCTCCATCCCCAAACCCTCACTTTGGCCAGCGAAATCTCGCGGTTATCATTGGAGGCGGCACAACCTTTGACTGGTGTCCAGGCTCCGTTATCGTTTCCTCCCCAGCAGGGGCTCGAGTCGAAGCAGTTTCCAAGCCAGCCGCCGCCACCACCCCAGCAGCAACAGCAACAGCAACAGCAACAGCAACAACAACAACAACAACAACAGCAGCAGCTTCAGCAACAACTTCTCCAGCAACAGCAACAACTTCTTCAACAACAACCAACAACATCAACAGCAGCAACAGCAGCAGCAACAGCAACAGCCGCAGCCGCAACAGCTGCAGTTGCTTCAGCAAATACCATCGGCATTGCCACCACCACCGGGCCAACAACCTGCCGAGCCGGTGTTGGATACAAGTTTCAGCACGTTGGTGGGGACTTCGATTTTCACCCAGCATGCCAATTTGAGAAGAGCGTTCCAGGCCTCGTTGTCGCGTGCTGTAAGAGAATGCGCCGTTCCCATTTTGAGCCGCGTGTCGGAAGCCGTTTTGACCACCACGGAGTCGTTGATCAAGAAGGATTTCGCCACCGAAAGAGACCCCGTTAAGTTTAGGAAAAGCTACCAAAGATTGGCGCAGCGGTTGTCTCACAGCATGGTTTTGTGCAGCGGGAGAAAGTTGTTGGCGGAGACCATTGAAACCACGATGTTGCAGTTGTTGGGCAACAACCCCAACGAGGTGCCCATTGTCGAGTTGAACAATGCCATCCAGGCAAACGTGGGGTTGTGCGTGGACATTGTTGACAGGATCGCCTCGGACAATATCGCCGAGTTGATTGACGAAAAGATGAAAAAGTATGTGTTTGCCCGCGAGCAGCACAACCCCAACGAGCCATTTATCGACGAGGGCGGCGCGGCGTCAGATTACTCGTTACGGTTGCCGGAACCGCTCGGGTTGGGCGCCAGCGGGCTCAGTGCGCAGCAGCTCAAGATCTATGAGCATTTTGGCGAAAACACCGCTCGGGTTGATCTGATCTCGCCAGACGGGATTCCACACCCACCGCAGCAGATACCACAGCCACAGCTACAACAACAACAATTGCCACAGCAGGTGCCACAGCAGGTACCACAGCAGGTGCCACAGGCACTTGCGCCCCAGCAACAATTGGTTGTTCCCGATGATGGTGTCACCTTTGAACAGTTGTTCCTCGCCATCACCCAGCACTGCGAAAAGGCGATCCAGTTGCTTTCTGACGTTGCCGAGACGAGATTGTCGGATTTGCCCCCCACACACCCAATCATGGCTACTTTGACGCAGGCGTTGGCTATCGCCCAGAGCAACGCATTAAAGTATCCCGAGTTGTTGCTCAAAGCGGCCCAGTATGCCGTCAACTGTTTGTTTACGCAGGCGCACGATAACCCCATCAGCAACGAGATTTACGTTGTGGTTTTGGACAAGTTGTGCGAGTACTCGCCATCCACGGCTAAGGATGTCACGTGGTGGCTTGTCCACTCGTCGGACCAGCGCAAGTTCAACATGCCGGTGATATTCTCGTTGTTGAAGGTGCAGTTGATCCAGCCCAGCAAGTTGGACTCGTCGATTGGTAACTTGATCAAGGAATCCAGCAACCCCGCGGTGGTTACGTTTGCAGCCATGTTGTTGTTCAACGTGTTTACCGCCGACGAAGTGCGCCCCATTGCCTTGCGGTCCGAGTTTGCCACCACGCTTGACGCATTAGCCCAGTTCCGGGTCCGTGAGGGCAGTGATGACGACAGACGGGCCCGGGATGCCGTGACCAAGTTGTTTGACGTTTTGGAAAACGCACCCCCGGCGTCGGGCCAGTTGTATGCCCAGTTGGGCTATGTCTTTGCCGAATGGGTGAGGCTCTTGACCAGCGACGGCAAGTCGGTTGAGTTGCAGAACCAGTTTGTGCAGGGGTTGCTCCAAGCCGGGATTTTGACCAATGTCGAGAGTTTCAAGACATTTTTCAGGGCCGCCACCGAAGTTTCCGTTACTGCGTTTGCCACCGAGCACGAGTTGAGGTCACGGACGTTGCACGATGTGTACTTTGCCGTTGACACCTTGGCCATGTTGGTGGTGAGAATTGTGCTCAACATTGAGCAGGGCGATGCCATAAGCTACCTCCAAAAGATTCTCAGTGTCATTTTGTTGAACTTGATCAACGACCACGAGACAAAGTCGCACTGGAACGAGCGCGCATACTTTCGTTTCTTTTCGTCGTTGTTGTCGAGCTGGTGCGACGAGTCGGTTCTTGACGAAAACGCCACCAGTGCGTTGGACGTGGACTTTTACAACTACCTCGGGGATGTTTTCACTGCCATCCAGCCCATTGTGTTGCCTGGGTTCACCTTTGCCTGGATCGCGTTGGTCTCGCACCGTATGTTCTTGCCGCGGCTCTTGGAGTTGCCGCACAGGGCAGGCTACCCAACCTTGGTGAAGTTGCTCAGTGCCGCGTTGAAGTTTCAGCAAGTTTACTCCAAGGACAAGAACCACGACATTATTGGGGTCACATTCAAGGCGATCAACCGAGTCTTTATTGGTATCATGCACGACTACCCCGAGTTTCTCGTTGAGTGCCACTATCAGTTGGTTACTGCCATCCCGCGGGGGTACCTCCAGTTGAGAAACATTGTTTTGTCGGCCACGCCGGCAAACATCACCGCGCCAGACCCCTTCACCCAAGGGTTGAAGGTTGAGCGATTGCCCGAGATTGGTGTTGCTCCCGTTGTCGACTACAAGCCGATAGAAGACTTGGCCAAGGTTGGCTTGCGAAAGCCGGTGGAGAATTTCTTGCGCATTCCGGCACCAGGGTTGTTGAAGACCATCTACACCGGGTTCAGGCTCCAGCACCCCAAGGAAGTAAATGACTATGGGTATCCTGAAACCGTCAATTTCAACACCAAGTTGATCAATGCGTTGGTGTTGCATATCGGCGTGTCTGCCGTTGGTGACATGCCCAATCGCGGGTTCAGCACCAAGACGTCGCAGGTGACATTGTTGGTGGACTTGATGAACCACGGCAATGTCGAGTTCAAGTCGCATTTGATCAATGCCATTGCCAACCAGTTGCGGTACCCCAACAGCCACACCCATTGGTTTATTGGGATCATTTTGCACTTTTTCAGCTCGAGCGCCATTTGGCCCTCGGCCGAGGCCAAGTTGGTGGTGCAGGAGATTATCACCCGGGTCTTACTCGAGCGGCGGATTGTGAGCAAGCCCCATCCGTGGGGGTTGACGATTGTTTTCACCGAGTTGATCAAGAATGGCGACTATGGGTTTTTTGAATTGCCGTTTGTCCGCACCTCTGCCGAGGAGATTAGAAACATATTTGATGTGTTGGCAGTCAATGTGAAGGGAAGCACGCCCGTCCCTGAATAGTAATGTTATTTAATGATTTGTATATTGAGAGTGTAATTTTAGTTGAAACCCACAGTGGCTTTCTATAAGCGAGTGACGGAGGGGGAACGAAATTTCAACAGCCAAAGAAATCAAACAGACAAACAAACAAAAAAAAAAAAACAGCAGACCCTTTTCAGCACAAACACCTCCGGCTGTGCCTCTCCCCTCCCTCCCCTCCCCCCCCCTGAACCTCCACCCAATATCAGAGCACACACTTGCACAGCAGTAACAACACCCACCAATGTCGCGTGTCAAAAGAATTGCCAAGGAATTAGAAGAGTGCCGCCAGGACTCGCAATCGGGAGTCTCTTTGAGACTCAACAATGAGAATGATTTGACCCATTTGACCGGGTTCTTCAAGGGCCCCCCAGGCACACCATACCAGGGCGGCCACTTCCAAGTAAACATTGACATTCCCAATGAGTATCCGTTTAAGCCGCCCCAGATGAAGTTTGCCACCAAGATCTACCACCCCAACATTTCGTCGGTGACGGGTGCCATTTGCCTCGACATTTTGAAGGACGCGTGGACGCCCATCTTGACGTTAAAGTCGAGTCTCATCAGTTTGCAGAGCTTGTTGCAGTCCCCGGAGCCCAACGACCCTCAGGACGCCGAGGTGGCCAAGCACTACTTGAGCAATAAGAAGGGGTTTGAAGAGACTGCCGCGTACTGGACCAAGATTTACGCCAGCGACGGCGACGACAGGACCGAGACGAGCGACTCGGCATTGTACGGCATTGACGATGCAATTGTCACCCAGTTTGAAAACATGGGGTTCCCCAGAGACAAGACCATTGAAGTGTTGAGAAGAATGGGCGTCAAGAGCTTCAACGGGGTCAGCAACAAGGGCGATTTGGAGAACAAGATCTTGGAGGAGTTGTTGAGAGAATGTCAATAGGCAGGTAGCCCTAAAACATTGAAGCCATCGGTGCCGCTTAGGTCTCATAACCACACACCCTGTAGACCTCCACTCCTCCTCTACTCATGACCTCCGCCCCAGTACCAGTGGTGGGTCTCTCTTGTTTTCTATATTTGCCATTTGGTGTCGGCACTACCATCAAAATTTTTCAACGTGGAAATTTTGACAGAGAGAAAGAAAGAAAGATTCCCATAAGACACACCCACCTTACACTAATCACCACACAGGCCTGTCGAGGAACAACGGGCGCTTTTTTCCACTCTCCGACCTTTTGTATACTGGGACACCCTACTCACATATTTTTGTATCTATACTGTTTGATTTTGCTTTTATTTTCTATCCACGGGAGTATTATAGACGGCTTCGGCACAAGAAGGAAAGAAGAAGAACAAGAAAAAGACATAACCACTGAATTTGTAACATGACCACCTCACCCTCACCAGCACCAGCACCAGCACCAGCACCATCCCAAGAAGCTGCATTGTCGGAAGACAGAGCAGCAAACATTGGCTGGTTCTTTATCAAGTCGTACTATGACTTTTTTGTCACCAAGCTTGACGAAATCCACAAGATCTACAATGCCAATGCCTCGGTGGAGCACGATTCCTTTCCCGGCACCGACGCCGACGGCTCGGTTCCCAAATCGTTCACCGCCAAGGGCACCGACGCAATCAAGCAATGTTTTGGAAACCATATCAAGTCCAGTGCCACCAACAGAATCGTCATCACCAGTGCTTGTTTCCAGGTGTCGTTGGACAAGAATATAATCATTGTCACCTTTGGAGAATGGGCCAAGGGCGACTCGGCCTATAAGCAGTTTGCCCAGACATTTGTCTTGACCCCGGGCAAGGCAGAAAACACCTACGATGTTGCCAATGACATTTTGCGGTTTACTGCCAGCAACGGGTACCGGGAAAACGGGTTTGAC
Organism: Zhuliangozyma parablackwelliae; assembly: GCA_030585045.1. Classification (NCBI taxonomy): domain Eukaryota; kingdom Fungi; phylum Ascomycota; class Pichiomycetes; order Serinales; family Debaryomycetaceae; genus Zhuliangozyma; species Zhuliangozyma parablackwelliae. The sequence goes on along the minus strand of JAJMCF010001507.1, from coordinate 1,587 downwards.
CCATCCCCCGCCACTTCTGACGGTGCCGGAACTGTGGCTGGGTCGGCCCCATCGACTGCTGCGACCGAGCAACCAAGGGAGGAAAAGATCAACGGGTCAAAGGAGGACCACCACGTTGAAGAGGCGGCAAAAACCGAGGAGCCAAAGAAGGAAGAAGTGACTGAGGCAGAAAATGAAGAGCAGCCACTGGATGTTGAAGAACCAAAGGAAGTGGATGAGCAGCAAGAAGGAGAAGAAGCAAAGGAAGAAGAAGAAAAGGAGCAGAAGGAGCAGAAGGAAGATGAAAAAGATGAAAAAGACGAGGTAGATGAAGAGGATGAGGACCATGACGAAGAACAACCAAGAGAGTCTGTCACCAAAGAGTCATCCGAAGAGTCACAACCCAAGGCGCTTTCGGCCTCACCAGCTGTGCCCAAAGCGCCTACATCGTGGGCCGCATTAGCCGCGTCAGCAGTTCCCGAAACCCAAAAGACAACTTCCAAACCACTTCCATCGCCAGGTATTGCTACCAAACCAACTGCCAAGAAACAAACACTCCCACTGCCAGCACAATCGCAAGGTGCCACCAACGGCAAGTTCAAGAAGGAGGACTGGTACCCGATCTACATTAGAGGTATCAGGGCCCTCGACGAAAAGAGCTTGAAGGACCACTTGTCCAAAAAGTACGGCGACTTGAAGTTTTTCAAGGTTATTCAAAACGTTGCCTTGTGCGATTTCGTGTCGCAGGAGGCGCAAAAGAGGGCATTGGATGCCAAGGAAACCAGCCTCAATGGTGTCACTTTCCAATTGGAGCCAAGAGAGTCAAAGACGGGCAAGGACTACCACTACAACAAGAAGAACTTTAAGGAGGGCAAGGATAAGGATTTCAAGTTTGTGGATGCCAAGCGTAAGGATAAGAAGTTGAATGGCGGCGCCAAAAAGCCCGCCAAGCCAGTTGGTAAGTAGGGTGTATATATTGAGACAATAATGAATTGAGGTAGATAATTGGTCGAGTGAACTGTCGGCCGCATTTGCCTTCATTTGCGAGTCACAGAGACTCTCACCAACTTGCTCCCGTTAATAATCTGGCCTCTGACGCCTCTTGGGCCATTCTTTCGTATTCCTGCCTCTTCATCCTCTCGATATCTTCCTGTTGTTTTTGTTGTTGTCTGCGATCGTGTTTTCGGAGTTCCTCCTCCGCTATCATTCTTTCATACAATTCACGCTTCAACCTCCTGCTGGGCCGCGTACTCCTCTCGCTCGCTTCTATGCTGTTCTTGCGACCGTTGGTGGAACTGGTAGTACGAAAACCCTGCGCTGTGTCGTGGAGATGGCTGGGGTGGTTGGGGCGGCGTGAAGCCGGCAGGAAACGAACCGGCGGAGTGTAGGGGGTTCCTTTGAATGATGCAGAGTGGAAGTTGCATACGCGTTTCTGGTGGTTGCGGGTAGGCGCCTAAGCCTACTACCTTCACGTTGCCGTCTTTGAGCAAATCATACACCTCTTTGATCTTGATAAACATTACGTGGTGCTCCTCAACATCCGTTTTGTCGGGATGGTGCTTCCTATATGCTTTTCTGATATCTTCTGCCGTCGCCAGCGGAGTCCCA
>JAJMCF010001506.1:0-10390 GCA_030585045.1 Zhuliangozyma parablackwelliae | reverse complement strand
TTATTGAGAATGAAGAACATCTCCGTTTGGTGAGCATTGGCGCCGTTTGGTGAGCATTGGCGCCGTTTGGTGAGCATTGGCACCTCTTTCCCACCAACATTGGCACCTCCTCCGCCCCCATAACCACTCGTTGATAAAGTACCGTATTTATTGCGTCTAGTTACACATAGTAGGGCTTATACATAGGCTTCCTCTCTTGAAACACATGCAGCCACTACTCCTCCACCACCACCACCACCACCACCACCACCACACCTCACTCTGTCAAGCCTACTCGTCATCGTCGTCCTCTTCATCATCATCGTCACCGCCCAAAGCTGCAAACGCATTAAAAGCCCTCGTTTGCTTATCAGAACTGATTTCCCTTGGATCAACAGCCTTGGACGAGCCCAAGTTCTTATTGTTGGGTCTGGACTTGACCACGCCGCCCGAGGCAACGTTTTCTCTAAACTTGGTTCTTTCTTCAAGGGCGGCTTCTTCGCCAAATGACTTTTTGGGTTGGACAAAGGTGGCCCAGCCGTCGTCGTCAACAACCGTTTCTGGCTTCTTCTTGGCAAAGGTTGGCTTAACGCCACCGGACTTGCTGGCTCTTCTTCTGTTGAAATGGTGGTATTGTCTTTCATTGCCGTTATCGTCAATATAGGTGTCGCCGTTGTTCCACTTTTTGGCGTGCTCGGCAGCGGCGTGCTCCTTGACCTCCTCAATCATCTTGTTGAAAGCGTCCAATATTTGCGGCTGTGGGGCGTATGCTTCATCTTGCAAGTCCAATAATTGTTCTTCGGAGTACTTGGCCATGGCTGTTTGTCTTTGTCGTTGTTCCCTTTTGCTGGTGTCTTTTGACTTTGCAAGAAAATTTTTCTCCAACCAAAAAGGCGAAAGTCGTGCGAACCCAGTCCAGCAAGTCAACTTTTGGAACTAGAACTGGAGGGAGCTTTGGAGCTTTGGGGGGAGAGAGAGAGAGGGAGAGAGGGGTTTACCCAGTCTTGGACTGTCCCAGGCAGTTGATCCTTTCTTCCTCTCGTCCTTCTTCATTCCTGTTTGTATGCCTTTGGCTGTGTGACTGCAAAATCGGCTCGGCCTCTTCACCGGCGCCCACACCAAAACAAGAAGAAGAAGAAGAAAAAAAAAAAATCTTTGTTTGCCCATCGCTTATCAAACTTACTCAACCAAGAAATCAACCATGCCGTTAGCATACAATTTGAACAAGGTGACAAAGAACTTGTCCAAATCCACCGCATCTATACACATCAAGGGACGCAAGTTCAAACAACTCAATAGAGCGACAGTGAGGGACCGCAAGTTGCAAGCCCAAAAAGTAAGATCGTTGGAGAGCCAGCAGAACGGATTGGCTATAGTGACTTGCTTTCAAAAGATTGTGAATGAAGAGCACAAGGCAAGTGTGACATTCACCCTTGAAGAGATTAAGCAGTTTATTGAGGTGTTTTTGGGCAGGTACGATGAAGAGTTGAAGGAGTTGCGCGAGAGCAGACGTCCGGGGAGACCAGCTTCCAGCAGACAGCAAATCTTGGAAGAGAAGGTCAAGCATGACCAGCACATCTACGCCACCGGCATAAAGGTGCCAGATCTTGCCGACAAGGTCACTGTTGAAAGGCTAAGGTTGTGGAATGGGACGTCGGGCGGGTCAACTGCCTTGCGATTTATCCATGTGTCAAAGGGAATGACAGAGTTTCCTACAAAGGAAGTAGAAATGAGGTAGAGTGGAGGTAGAGAAGAAAGGGGAGAAAGGGGGAGAGGGGACGACATAAACATAAACATCTGTGCTTTTTCAAGGTGTGTCTCGTATACAACGCAGCCAAACAAATAAAAAAGAATTCATAAATCAATCTCTGCCACCGCTCCATAAAAGTGTTTGCCACCAGGGCATTTGTCCATCCGTTTTGTTCACATTTCCGTCACGCAAATCAACAATCTGTTTAAACACCTCCCCGTCAAACGCAGGAGGCGGTGGCCCACTAGTCGAAACACTGAATGGACCTACAGGATGTTGTTGTTGTTGCTGTTGCTGCTGCTGTTGTTGTTGCTGCTCCATTGCCTTGAACAACCCCTTGTCCTTCTCATGCTCTTTAACAACCTGGGCTGCACTACCCTCCATGAATACGTTGGCACCAATCAGAGCAACCAACACGAACCCCGCAGCTGCCAAGAAGGACTTGATGGTTCTCATGACTCTACCGTCGCGGTCCTGCTTGGTAAGGACCAAATGTTGCTTGCCATCTTTGACCTTGCTGCCAATCAAGAGCCATTTCTGGGCCCGCAAACCCTTCATCACCTTTTGAACTTTGGCAATGTCGCGCTTGTCAAACTGATTCAAGGCTTTGAAAACGTCGGCATCCAACTCGCCGAGAACAGACTTGTCAACAGGTGCAACCACCCCGTCTGGCGTGATAACCACAAACCTGGCATTTTTGCCAGCCATCATCTGATTGCTCCAGGCAAGAGCTTGCTGCTCACGCAACTTTGTCTCCTCCTCCTTCTTTGCCGACTGCAAAAATGCTGTCAAGTTTTCTTTATTCACGGCTGTGGCTGCAGCAGCGGGCGTCGCTTTCTTTTCCGTCTCCACCACCTTTTCCTTCTCCACTTTCTTCCCCACCACATCCACTTTGGAACTCTCAATCTCACCAGCTGTAGCAACAACACCGCCATGCGCAACTCGCAGCTGTTCTTGGAACGCCGAATGCATCGCTTCCTTAAATGTCTCACCCATGGGCTCAAAGTCAGCCTTGGATGATTGCTGGTCCAACATCGAAATGATCTTTTCCGAGTCACGGTACTGCTTAACCTCCTGTTTAGACTGGTCCAAGCTATTCACCGGCTGGGTCTCAGCCATTGCGTTCTTTCCCGCGGGTATCATCGAGTTTCGTTCTTCAATCTCTTCAATCAACTCGTGGTACCACTCCTCAAGCTGGTCAGGGGTGAACAAATCGCGCTTGTCTTCGCCACCATAGTCCTTGTAGCAATCGTACAACGAAACCAAAAACGACGGGTAGTAAACAATGTCTTGGTTAAACTGCTTCAATTGACGCAAAACATTCTTTGAAAACAAGTAGCCACTGTCAGACTCGTTCAAAGTGGCAGCGTAGTCATCAACGGTGCGGCAAAACTCGTCCTGGGTCAACTTGAAGGTGTCAGTGTGCAACAAATCCAGATGCAACAAGAAGCGCCAAACAACGTCGTACTCGGGTCCCACAAAAAACTGGGCTTGCTGGGTAACGGGAGACGTTTTGGCGTGGCCAAATGCTCCTTGTTGTTCAAACTTGATAAACTCAATAGCACTAGACATGACGCTGTCCAACACAAATGTGCTTCCGTGATTGTGCTTGAACAACATGGCCAAGTTGCGGTACAACTTGCTCCAAATAATCTTCTTGTCGTTACTAATAGACTTGTCGCGTGACAACTCTTCAACCTTGTCCAAAACTGCTGTTGCATCGACATCTTCAAACTTGTTGGCTGCCAATGCATCCTTCAACTCCAACAACTCAAACACGTACTCTTCCATAACAAAGTCATTGGGGATTTGCCTATACTCCACACGATCGCGCGTTTGCTCAGCCTGGTTTCCGCCAATCTTGCTGCTCGTTTCTTCAAACTGCTCAAACACAAGCTGGCTGTTGAACAACACATCCAATGCTTCAGTGTGGCCGTCGTTGGCGTCGAGAAAACGACCCAAGCGTCTCTTTAATCTGACAAACTGAACTATCCCCGAATTGTCCTTCGCATACTGGCCCACGCCTCTCGAAAACACTTCATCAATCTTGTTTTCCAAAGCGTCAAGAATTTGGGTGCTTGAGCATTGTCCAAATGGCATGCCCAAGAGACTCGCCAAGTCTTTTAATTCTGAAGAAAATTCGTGAAGCTGGAGGTCATTGTCAAAAACTTGAACGTGTGGTGGTGATGATGATGATGATGATGATGAAGGCGTTACCACGTCAGTGGGGGCTGTTTCTAAAACAGTCGACTCTTTGGGAAGCTCAGTTTGGTTGGGTTCTGGCGACACCACAGCAATAGGAGCCACAGCAATAGGAACCACAGCAATAGGAGCCACAGCAATAGGAGCTGCTTCCTGCTTCTTCTCCTTCTTCTTCTTCTTCTTCCTCAACGTTTCCTCAAAGTCATCAAAAGTGGACTTGTTGAGCAAAACAGTCTGCAAAACCTTGAAACAATCGTCAGAGTTGTACCTGCCAAACTGAACCAACCGGAGTCTAAGCCTACCCAACTTTGCCCAGTTTACCCCCTGCGGAAGCGACTTTGGTGATGAATGGGCTATCAACATGTCCATTTGGTTGACAAAAGTGCTGTTTTCGGGGGTGCCAATCTGGCTAATCAAGTATTCAATCTCTGGAATAAAGTTTTCGAGGTGCATCCAATCTGGCAATTGCTCGTACTTGTTGCTGTGGACATGTTCCGGCTCTTGTTCCTGGGCCTTTTCTTGTTCCTTTTCTGGGCCTTTTCTTGCTCCTTTGTCTGTTTCTGTTTCTGCTCCTTCTCATGTTCCTGTTTCTGTTTTTGCTCCTTCTCCTGTTCCTGTTTCTGTTTTTGCTCCTTCTCCTGTTCCTGTTCCTTTTCTTGCCCCTTCTCCTGTTTCTGTTTCTGTTTTTGCCCCTTCTCTTCGGATACTCCCTTCTCGCCCGTGAGCTTGCTAAACTCTTGCATCAAATGACCATCATTGGCAATCGCCTCAAGGATATCATAGTCAACCGCCATGCCCAACCTCTTGAACACGTCGGCAATTGGGCCTGCCAGTTTCAGCTGAAACTCCACAAGAGGCACCTTTTCAGCCACACACACACTAAACACAAAGTCAACCAATGGGTCTGCATCAACTCGGTACATCTTTAAAGCCTTCACGTTGTCGGAAAAGTTCCAGCGCTTCAAATTCTGCATCGCCGAGTACGAAGTGACTGCCAATGCCGTCTCTGCCGACTTTCTAACCATAGGGGCCGCGCTATTGTCCTGCAAAATCTCATACAACACCGGGGCCACCAGGTAGAACGAGCCGCTGGCCGGGATCAAGCCGAGAGAGGCAAGCATCACCCACAGACCAGCAAACTCAAGCTCCTTGGGAATCTCTTCCGCACCATACTCTTCAAAGACGCAGCGGGAATTTTTAAAGATGGGATTCTGGGCAAATCTTTGAATGTCGCTCAAGGAAAGTGCCCCTTCCAAGGGTTTCAAGCGCTCATTCAACTGCTTGTGGCGCGCAGCCTGGATACAGCTTCTAAACAAGTTTCCGTCAACTTTAGGGTTGGTGGTGGCCCAGAGGTCGTCAAGCTTGGCCGCAAACTTGCTGATTTCTCTCCTCAATGCCTCAACCGACTTGAGCTTTTGGAAATTAACCCGGTGCTCCAACTCCTTAAACTCGGGTCTGAACCAGCTGGGACACACCGAGAGGAATTTGCTTCTCCGATCGTACTCCCTCTGCGATGGCATATACTCGGAGCTCAAGTACTGGAAGAACTTGGGGTCGGCGCGCAAGTACTTCTTCATATCCTGCAATAGAGACGCATACACGTCAAGGTCTTGTGGGACGAATCCATCAAAGTGTCCATCCTTCACAGCGCTCTCAAGCACGCGGAATCCATTCAAAATCGCGTCGCTGCTCAAATCGCCGTAGCCCTTGATCTTGTTGTTGTGGATGACGCGCAAGAAATCTTCATAGGCAACCAATTCCTGGTGATGCGAGAGTAGATCGTCAAAGCAGTATGCATTGCAAAGGGGCTGCACCTTGATCTCTCCCAAGAAAGCATCAACAGTCTCTGCTGATTCCTTGAACTTTTTAGGAAGCGGGATGTTCAATCCAAGGGGGTGTTTTCCCTTTGTCTTCTTTCTGGTCTTCTTTGGCTTCTTTTCCAACGTGATATAGTCAATCTCGTACTCCTCCTCTAAAGGCGAGGTGGCCAATTGTCTGCGGGGAGTACTGTTGTTGTTGATGTTGTTGTTGTTGCTGGTGCCGTTGTTGTTGCTGTTGTAAATGCTTACATATCTCTTGCTGCTCGTCAACGCGATGTAGCACACCCAGTGCCGCGGCATTGACGGCCGCTTGATGGTGCATCTGGACTGCCAAGCGAGATGTCTCCGGAGCATAGGAAGCAGACAAGTAAAGAGGGCGATGTAGTACTATTAGGCAAGGTGGGTGTGGTTGGAGTATCCCGAGGGCATAAGGGGGGAAGAAAAAAGATGAGGATTGTCTTTTGCTCTCTCTCTCTCCCTTTCTGTGTCTCGCGCTTTCTTTCTTTCTCCTCCTGATTAGATAAGGGGGGCGGAATATATTTGGAATGCGCAACGCACACCTCACACATATTCATGAGAGTATATTTAAGTGCCTTCCCATATGTATAGGGATCATATGGTTGTTGATTCCTACCCACCTGACACAGTTGCCATTGGGCAATAATGATTCAGCTTCTCCGTCTTCGGAGTTAGGCTGTGGAGCGAACACAAAACCAGCGCGCACACAATGTTTTTCTTGCCTGAAATTGACAGCAACAGCAGCAACAACAGTAACAGCAACAGCAACAATAGCAGCAGAAGCAGAAGCATCACCATCACCATCACCATCGCCACAAGCAGTACTCCGCTTATTGTTGACCTCCCAAGGAACAAAAACGAAAAAAAAAAAATGGGGCTACAATTTCCACTGCACAAAGCGGTATCTTGGCATGGTTATGAATTGCGCACCAATGCGACGTAAATTGTTGGGCAACGATAAGGCACCAGTCACAGTTTGCAATTGCCCCAAACTGGATCACAGCGACGTGTACTCTTTCCTCGATTTATTACTTGGCATTGTAGGAATGGAAGGAGAGGACTATGTGAGGAGACCACCAAAAGACCGCCAACCTGCAAGTCTGGGCCGCGCTCCCCCCTTTCTCCCCTGCCCTTTCTCCCATTTACATGCGCCTAGTACCACTGTCACATCATCGAAGCATACTTGTGCATTATCTTGCCTCCTGATCCTTCACACTCCCTCGTCGTTGCCGAGTCTTACCGCAAGCCAAGTCTCGCCCTTCCGCCAGTCCGGATTTTCCTTTCTTTTTCTTTCCTTGTTTCCTTCTTTGTCTACAAGGATAATAATTGGGCAGATGATAGATGGAAAGGGGGAAGACGGAAGTGGGATGAGGACCTTTAAGCTATACCTATTTTTAATTTTTATTTCTAATAAGTTGTGATGGAATTTTGAAACCGTGGTGGTGAGGAAAAAGGCCCCCCTCATAAGTACAACGTCAAAAATTAAGGTTTTTAAAGCATTTCGCTTGTGGAAAAGCTTGGGGCAACAATTATATCAACGACAACAAACGTAAAGTGAATTGACCGGGGCAGATGCTGGAATAGAGGAATAGTGGAATAGTGGAGGCGGAAAGCGGAAGGGTGAAAGAGAAAGGGGATAAGAGCCGTTAGGTGGCGCCATTCTTTTTTTTTTTTAATAAAACGGTTGAGTTGCAAATTGTATATATGACTATATTCCCCCTGCTTTCCCCTTTCCACCTCCTCTTTCTTCTCCCTTTTTCGCTTCCACCTAATTGGGTTTGGCTTTATGGGGTGACTTGGTGATTAATAATTGGCAAAAGAGGAGAAAGAGGGTGACAATGGCCAAGCCGCATCGGCAACCCAGCTTTCCGTCCACCCCCCAACAACAACAATAATCTCTTGTGTAGTCGTGGCAGGGAGTATAATCCCAATGTCATGCCATGTCTATATAGGTATGTCTTAATATGTTCCTTGATGTTCAATGGTGTATGTGTGTGACGCTGGGGTACGTTGGCGTGCACTTGGTAGTGCACTTGACCAGAAAAGCCGTTGAGAAAGGAAGAAGAAAAGTTTAATAAAAATAAGAAAAAAAAAGAAAAAAAAAAGAAATTTTCTTGCTACAAGAATTTATATTAACAGCAAAGTCCACCACAAGCACTTGCCATCAAAAACCAGACAACTAGTGAAGAGAGAAGGAGGGAAAGAGACGCACAGAGAGATAGAGAGAGATAGAGTGATACACATACAAGTGATATACATACAGAGTGATACACATACAAGTGATACACATACAAGTGATACACATACAGAGTGATACACAAGAGTCTTCCACTACACACCTCCAAAGGTAGAGAGATATGTCATACAATAACAACGCCACGCTCAACAAGGCGTACCCTGCCTCGCCGACATTGCCGGCACCCGTCAACCCAATACCAACCAGGCCGTTTGCGTCGCTCGACTCAACAATATCCACATCTGCATCCACACCACTAAACAACACATACAGTGGCAGTACCTGCTTCAGCAGGTACGAGAACAGCGCCAGCACCAGCAGCCAAAGCACAGCTACCATAAATGGCAGCAGCATCAGCAGCGCTAACCACAATAGTTCTCTTCCGCCACTAGACGAGTTGGTCAACGACTGCTTTTTGCAAAGCATCAGCCAACTACACGACGAGTCCAGGTTGCTGCTTGTGGACAAGTTTATTCGGTTTTTGGTCAAGCAGCACAACGAAGAGAACTTGTTCTTTTTGATTGACATTTACCGGTACGAGTTTCACTACAACCAAGTGTATGCCGCCGACGTTTCTGCCCACAATGAGAATGCCGCCGCCGCCGACGCTGAACGGTTAAACACCACCCCGAGCCCAAGTTTGATGAAGTACGTCTCGTCCACCACGTCGCTTGAGTCCTTGTATAAGTACAAAAAGACCCCCTCATACACGCGGTCTGAGGATTTGGACCCGCAGCAAGCGCTCGTGTCAACTATCGACGATATGGACTTTAACCAAGTGAATGAGACCTTGTGGGACCATTGGAAAGACAAAAACATTGCCGACGACGAAGAAGAAGAGGAACAAGAAGAAGAAGAACACGACGAAGAAGATGAAGAACAAGAAGAACACGACAAGGAAGAATGTGCCATGACGTTTCTTGACGATGATGGCTATGAAGAAGAACAGGAGAAGCAACGGGAACGTGGGTTGGCACCAGAAAAGGACGAGGCCAAACAAGAAACAGAAATGCTAGATTCGCAATGGAACCGCATCATGAATACATACATCAAGCACGACTCGCCGTCGCAAATCAACATCACCCAAAAGTTGTTTAAGGAGATTGTCGAGGAAGCACTCATTAACCGCATACACAACCCCATGACATTGATCAAGGCCCGAAACGAAACCATGAGAATGTTGAAGGAGAATGGCTACATGGAGTTTGCCAGCATGTGCAAGAAGCAAAGGGCCAATACAAGCGCCACCCCCGGATGCACCACCCCAACCCACGACTTGCTCAGATCGCCAGTAAGCGTGCCAACCTCAACCTCGAGCAGGGCGGGCACCCCCACCATCCAGCCCCGAAGCATACCCAGCAGCACCAACACGTCGTCGCTCAACGTGTCGCCGTTGCTCTCGCCAGTGTCCAACGAGAACATGCAGTTGAACCGGAAATTCAGCTTGCAACAAAAGAGCAAGCATTTCAGCAACACTTCTCCGGCGTCGTCGTCGGCATCATCAGCACACAATGCGCACATGCACCCACAGGCGCATTCATTCGCGTCGACCCACTCATCGTCATCAGTGCACGCATCAGTGCATGCACCCGCACCCACGCTGGCACCTGCACTTGCACCCGCGCTGGCACCTGCACTTGCACCTGAACTTGCACCCGCGCCGGCACCCGCCTCAGCTGCCGCCACGGAAGCCATGACGCCGACTGCTGTTTCAGGAGCGTCGACGCCAAGCGAATTGTCAGACACATCTACAACATCGATATCCAATTTGCTTGGCCAACTAAAGTTGCAAATCATCCCCAACGAGCCGCTGCGCCCACCGCCAGTGTACCAGATCCACAAGAAAAACGTAAAGGCAAAAAGCCACAGTCAGGCCAGCATGAGGGTGCAGACGGCTAGCAGGTCATTCAACGCTAGCCCCGTGAGCGATGTTGACGATGCCAGCAACGGCAACGGCAACGCTAATAGCTTGAAATTTTGGGCCCGGAAAAAGTAGAGACGACCCACAGATTATTTATAGAATTAAAGTCATACATTACACCTTGAACAAGTTTGGTATATGCTCTGTTGGTCTGTTGTTCTGTTGTTTTTTTTTTGCGCTGTGGCTTTTTCTTCTTTTATCTCTGCTGGCTTAATTTTTCCTTCTAATCAGCAGCAGCAGCAGCAATAGCAATAGCAGCAGCGGCAATAGCATCACCAGCGGCAATAGCAGGAACAAGAAAAGCCGAGTAGGACGGAACGGCTAATTCCCACACTGGCACACAAAGCACACTGGGGCAGAGACTAGAGAGAGCAGGGTTAGTAACAAACAAAAAAAGGAGCAGCATCGGCATATCAATCTTTTGGAGGGGGGGGGGGGGGGGGGGGGGGGGGGGGGGGGGGGGG
>JAJMCF010001496.1:0-44534 GCA_030585045.1 Zhuliangozyma parablackwelliae | reverse complement strand
GGGGGGAGTGAAGGGTAGCTATACAGTACAGCCTCATGGGACTTGTGCGAATCTAATCGTGCCATGCGCTACTTCGCCAAGTACCATGCTGCTGGTTTTGTGTCACAGTTTCCCTATCTCCAAACCTGGCGCTACCATCTCGTTGTTCTTGCCTTGTGTGTGTTGCAACCCTCGACTTTCCTATACAGAGAGGCACTCGACATGTATATAAACCAAACCTTGCGATCTCCACTTCAGAAGGTCCAGAACCAATGAAACTACTCCTTGTTGTACTACTCGTACTCTCGAGTTGCGCCAATGCATTCAACGAAAACGTTACCCTTGAGTTCTTTGACGATGCAGAGTGCAAAGAATCTTGGCTCGGCAGCACCGTGATTGATGACGGGCAGCGCCAGAACATTTCTGAGTACCTCCACAATCACGTACTCGTGCCGGGCAATACAAGTGTGTGCTGGTCCCCTGGGTGCGAATTGCTTAATCCTGGCCCCAATTCTACCTGTGTCTACGTTGAAAATGAATTAGTTTTGTTGCCACTTGATGATTCATTTTTTCAATTTGTCTTATGGTTGTTGTTGGGCGTTTTTTTGTTTATACCATTTGGGAGCTTGTTTCTCGCGCTTCTCGTAGTGGAAATTATGGAGAAGGCGAAGAAGAGGCAGACGGTACAGACAACACCAACGGTACCAACGACACAGGCGACACAGGCGGCACCAAAGGCACCAACGGATACGTGTTCTCATAAAGAATTCAAAAAGACGTACCCACTAGTTGTCAATGATGAAACGAAAGCGAAATATGAGACCGCGCCCCTGGCCACCAAACTTTTGCCGGGGGGAAAGTTTCATTGCACCGATGACTACAGCAACGCGGCCGGAAAGATCACCTGGAGCATACACAAAGTGCTTCAAGAGTCGCCAGATATATGCCTGTGGTACGCATTCCGGACCAGGACTTGGAGACTTTGGGATGATGCAGTGAGGGTGTATGGCACCAACATGAGAATTGTGTGTTACTCCCCGGTTGGCAGCACGGAACAAACGAGGTTGCAGTCTGGGCTTGGAGTGGGCCTTTACAACAAAGTTGTATTTATGGGGAGGGTTGCCCACAGTTTGTGGTTTGCTACGCGTCACTTGTCTGTGTTTACTGTATCGCGGGGGTACAACAAGTACTTGACCATCATCACCGATTTGAAACACCTTTCGGTTGTGGCTGACCAGACCAAACGGTTCCTCGAGGGCAGCAGTTTAAATACACTCGACAGCTCGGTTACTTGGATGTCTGTAACGTCCGTTATTACTGAGGGGAAAAGTGCTGGTAGTTCCTCAGTGCCAGCCACCGGCTGCTCAAGCGCATTGGAAATGAAGGATATGGACCCGCCTCCCGCTTACAACAGCTTGGAAACCGGGGTTGGCCCGTTTGTGTTTCAGGGAACCGTCTTGGTTAATGAACCACGTTATTGTTCTTTTGAGAGCATTTAATCTACCCCATCTTTTTTTGTTGCGGGTGATCCATACCTCGGCGCTACCATCAAATACCCATATGCCACTGCCTTATCCTCCTTTTCCCTTCAAAGTGTCTAAAGGCAACTGCTGAGGTGTATTATTGTGCTTCTGGTGCAAAGGGGGGGTTCTAAAATGGTTCAGAAGTGCAACTTATTAATAACATATGCCACAGAAGTTTATCATATTTATTCAGAAATTGAAGAAAATACTCGTTGAAAGTTATACCCACTATTCTATTAAACATAATCAGCGGCATCTTCCTCCACCACACCTCTAGCCTCCTCATGCAAATCGACCCAGTGGACGTCATCAGAGGCAGTGGCCTCCTTGATCGCACCCACCTTGTCGGCCAAGACCAACACCGCAATTGCATCAAAACCGCCGGCACCAGGCACCACCCCTCCCAAACAACCGTCGATGGATGTCACTTTGTCTAGTAGCTCTGTCTGCACGGGGGGTTCAACCGGGACACCGGACTTGGTTGTCAAGTCCTGGATATGGCGTCGGATGGCTGTAATGGCATCGGCGAGGGGGCCGACATTGACATTACGCAAATACGTGTCCGGGTCTTGCTCGTACTGTTTCTGTAGAATTTCAAGCTGCCTGATGAAATTGAGGTTGGCCTCGTTCAAGTTTTTGTAAACCACTGCACTCTCCTCTGGCTTGTCCCTCTTCCACTGCAAAATCTTGGACACGAGCCGCGGGGTTTCGGACCCGCCTTTGATGTCGCCCATGAGCAATCGAATCTTTGGCGGCAACAGTACTGGCTCATGCGTAAACTCCCACTTTGATTCAACCGCCCGCTTCAAGTGGCTGGCAAAATCAGCCGTGCCCTCAGCGGCAAGCACATTGTCAATCACACTGGGCTCGAACCGACGGTAGACAATAGACCCATAGATTGCCGTTGCCACATCAAACCCGCTCCCAATCTTCTTTTGTGCGTAGCAGTGCGCAACCTGGGCCACATTGTGAAGCACGTCTTTGTTGTCTGCCTGGTTGAAATACGACAACAACGCCGTGGTCACCACCGACACCAACCCTGCCGACGAGCCCAACCCGGTCTTTTCGACTTGGTCAATGGGCCGCGAGTGGAATAAGAATCTCTTTTTGCCGGTGCTGCCACCACCACCACCACAAACAGGTGCTCTTTCAACCGTGTCCTGTTGGGAGTGATACCCGGGGTCGGAGTAGATGGTGATGCAAACGTTGAACTTCTCCTTGGGCTGGATGTACGAAAGAACAATAAATATCGTCGCCTCCAAGAACGGATTGACGCGCGACTTGATGTCGGTTGGCTTGCTTGAGTCTAGGTGGTACTCCCACTCGCCGCCAAACTGGGGCGAAACCACTTTGATTGACGAGTATTTGGAAATTGTTGCTGCGGCGGGCGATATCACCGCGTGCATTCGCGAGGATAATGCGGTCACGTATGCATAGTACTGCGGCTCCAAGACCAAGTACCCGCCAGCAAGCAATGCCTTTCCCGGGGCGCTGAATGCTTTCGCTGACATTGTGTGTTGGTGGTGGTCTACCCGAACAAAATTTTTTCATGAATCTACTTTTTTTTTCTTTTGGGCGGCATATCATTGTTTGGCCTCCACCACCACCACCAGAACCTACAACCATCCCCCAATGACGAAACTCACCAAAGACGCGGTCAAGAAGTTGCAAGCCACCAAGACAATAGGGATAATTGGTCTTGGCGATATGGGGCTTCTCTACGCCCGACGCTTTAGCGCCGCCGGGTGGAGCGTCGTTGGTTGTGACCGTGAAGACAGCTACGACCAAACCAAGGAGAAACACTCCCACGAGTCGTTTGAGATCTTGCGCAATGGCCACTTGGTGTCCCGTATAGCCGACTATATCATCTACAGCGTCGAGGCTGAAAACATTGACAAGATTGTATCCATCTACGCGCCGTCCACAAAGTACGGAGCCATTGTCGGCGGCCAGACATCGTGCAAGGCCCCGGAGATTGCCGCCTTTGAACGGTACTTACCCCCCGACAACGAGATCATATCGCTCCATTCGTTGCATGGACCCAAAGTGGCCACCACGGGTCAGCCATTGGTGCTTATCAAGCACCGCGCCAGCGACGAGTCGTTTGCGTTTGTCGAGGCGATCGTCTCGTGCTTGAACTCCAAGCAAGTAAACCTTACGGCGCAGGAGCACGACAGAATCACGGCCGACACCCAGGCAGTCACCCACGCGGCGTTCTTGTCCATGGGCGTGGCGTGGAAGTCGCTGAACCAGTACCCCTGGGAAACGCCGAAATGGATTGGCGGGATTGAAAACGCAAAGATCAATATTTCGTTGCGGATCTTTTCAAACAAGTGGCATGTATACGCCGGCTTGGCTATAACCAACCCATCGGCGCATGACCAGGTGTTGCAGTACTCGAAATCCACCACCGAGTTGTTTACGTTGATGATCCAGGGAAAGAAGCAGGAGTTGAGCGAGAGGCTCGTAAAGGCGAAGGAGTTTGTGTTTGGCCACATTTCGGACCACGACATGTTGTTGGACGATAGCATATTGGAAAAGTTTTCGTTGAGCAAGGTGCCGCCAGAGGGCAGACAGCCAAACTCGCACTTGTCGTTGCTAGCCATTGTGGACAGCTGGTTCAATTTAGGGATTGTTCCGTATGACCACATTATCTGTTCCACTCCGTTGTTTAGGATATTCTTGGGGGTGACCGAGTACATTTTTTGCACCCCCAGGTTGCTCGAGGAGAGCATTGACGTTGCTGTGAAGGATACCACCTTTCGGCAGGACGACTTGCATTTCACCATTGCGGCGCAGACGTGGTCCAGCATCATCAGTTTTGGAAATTTCAGTCTTTACAAGAGAGAGTTTGAGGAGACGCAAAGCTTCTTCCAGCCCATGTTTCAAGAAGCAAATACCATTGGGAACGAAATGATTAAAACAATTCTTGAAAGAGTCAAACAGAGGGAAGAGGCGGAGTAGGTGGAGTAGGTGGAGTAATAGGAGGAGTAGATGAGCAGTAATATATGAGTATGACGTTTATATATGTGCGTGTGGTGTGCTTTTTTTCTGCATAGTAATACTATCTACAACTGTTCATCTTTAATGACATCCATAAGCCAGTCCAATCCTTCAGTCAAACCTTCGCCCTTGATAGCAGAGGACGCGACAATACTCCAGCTCCTGTCCTTCAAGTCGGTTAGACTGAGTGCTTGTGAGACGTCGGCGGCAGTCATGGCACCGGGCTGGTCCTGCTTGTTTGCAAACACAAGCAACGCCGAGTCTTGCAACTCCTCCTCCTTCAACATGGTGTGCAACTCCTTGCATGCAACGTCGATACGGTCCTTGTCGGTGGAGTCCACGACAAATATCACCGCCGAGGTGTTGCTATAGTAGCACCTCCAGTATGGACGGATCGACGTCTGGCCGCCGAGGTCCCATATGTTGAGTGTGATGTTTTTGTACTTGAGGGTTTCGACATTGAATCCAATGGTGGGCTTGGTGGTGACAACCTCACCCATTTGCAACCGGTATAGGATAGTGGTCTTGCCCGCACCATCTAGTCCCAATATAAGGATTCTGATTTCTTTATTCACGCCCCAGAGCTTGTTGAAGACGGCAGCAAAACTGAATGCTTGGCCCATGGTGAGTAGGATT
The DNA here is from genome assembly GCA_030585045.1 of Zhuliangozyma parablackwelliae. Classification (NCBI taxonomy): domain Eukaryota; kingdom Fungi; phylum Ascomycota; class Pichiomycetes; order Serinales; family Debaryomycetaceae; genus Zhuliangozyma; species Zhuliangozyma parablackwelliae. The sequence goes on along the minus strand of JAJMCF010001496.1, from coordinate 39,393 downwards.
TGTGGCGGGAATGCAGTGTGGGTTGAACGTGGGTTTGGGACAATAACTCAATGTCTACCAGCTTTTGGTGAACCGAGGATGTACTGAGTTTCAACGAGGAGGGGTGGCGCTGTCAAGTATTTGTCAGATTTGTTTCCTCTGATTTGGGTGTCGTTGTTATTTTTTTTTTTCTTTTCTTTTCTTTTCTGTGCTGGAACGACTTCCGACCTACCTGGTCATGTGACTTTACAGCCGGGGGGACAAGTTGCATCTCTGGCACAACGTTCCGCCACTTTGGTCCGTGGCCCCCCCTCCCCTTCCCCCCCTCTTCACCAATTCCAACAAAGCAGCAAAACAAAGCAGCAAAGCAAAGCAGCAAAGCAAAGCAGCAAGACAAGCCAGCATTAATTACACCATCATGTCCGAACACCATCCAAGAGGTATATTACGCAACAAGTCCGTTTCGTCGCCGCCGTCGTCCGGGAGCAACATTAGCTCTGAACTGTTGGACCGTCAAGAGGTTATCAAAAACACCAGACTCAATGCCCAGTTGGCGTCGGAGTCGGCCAGGGGAGAAGAGATCCGGGCCAAGATAGCCGCCCAGAAGAAAGATCTCGGCGTGGCAGACGATGACGAGGACGAGGACGAGGACGGTGTGGGCAAAGAGTCTGAGCATCTCAAATGGGACGAGATCAATTTATACCAGACCGAACAGGAAAAGTGCGCGACCATGAAGATCGACGAGCCAAAGACACCGTACGAGGGCGGATTCGATCCGCTGGGCGAGTACTACCAAGTTGACAATGACAATGAGGGCGAGGAAATACCCGAGTTTGAGTTGGGCGAGGGCGAGTTTGACGCCTTGAAGCAAAACGTCCCCGGCTCCTTGCACGGAGGCGAGGTTGTGAAAGACGAGGCACAGGGCGAGGAAGAGGAAGAAGAGGAAGAGCCCGAGCAATTGACTGCAGAAGAAAGACACCGAAAGTTTGAGGAAATGAGAAAGCAGCATTACCATTTAAAGGCCCTCCCATTGAAGCACAAGATACAAGTGCCTGACGTTGACGACGACGAAGAAGGAGAGGAAGAAGAAGGAGAGAAAGAAGAATAGAACTTGTATCCTTTATAGTTTGTACAACATTCATTTCCTATCTAGTCTAAGAAAAGAACTTCAAGTGAGAAGCATTCAATGAACCTGCAGCAGCCAACTCCTTGGCAACGTCGGACAAAACAGTCTTTGCAGTCGTGGCATCTGCATCCTTCAACTTGGTGGCAACGTCGTTCAACTTGACATCGTCAAAGGTTTCAATCAACAAGTCAATGTCACCATCAATCTCAGCAGCCTTGGCCTCTTCGCCAAAGTATCCATTATCCTTGGCGGCAGATCTAATGGTTCTCTTGTTCTTCTTCTTGGCGGCCTTGGCGGCTTCCTTTGCCTTTTTGGTGTCGACCTTGGTAGCAGCGGCTTCTTCGGCGGCTTTGACGGCAGCAGCCTCCTCAGCGGCCTTCTTGGCTGCGGCCTCCTCAGCAGCCTTTCTCGACCCCGACTCCTTCTCCCACTTTTTGGCGGCCTTTTCCTTCTTGGCGTTTTCCTTAAACAACTTGATTCTTGGGTCCTCGGCATGGGCTCTGGCAACAAGGTCAATGAGTCTCTTGTTGTCTTCCTGCTTCAACTTCTTTCTGTTGGAGATGTTCTTACGTTCAATATAACGCTTGTGGTCTCTGTTGGCAGTGTCATCGGGGACATCGTCGTCCTTAAACTCAAAAGTCTTCCACGAGTCAAAGTGGCCATAGAATTTGTAGAATGCATCAGTCTCTTCCTGGCTCGAGTTGATGTCCCCCAAAGAGGGTGCTGGCTGCGTGTTGGAGAATCTACCCTCGCTTTCAAAAATGGGGCCCCAGACTTCAAAAAAGTCGTACTGGGACTTGGGCGATGGTGGCTTGGGGTCGGCAGCAGTGTCAACCGAGTCGTATTGTCTTCTCTTGGTGGGGTCCAACATAACCTCAAACGCCTTTTGAATCACCTTGAAAAAGTCATCTTGTTCCAACCCACCCGTGGCAGACTTTTTATCGGGGTGATGCTTCAAGGCTTGCTTTCTGTGGGCTCTTCTGATTTGGTCTTCAGTGGCCTTCCATCTCAAGTGAGACAAACCCAAAACGGCGTACAAGTTGGCGGTCTTCCATTCCCTGGGGTCGTGGGCCAACAACTCTTCGCTTTGTTCCTCGTCACCAAGGTCTTCGTCCTGGTTTTCTTCAATTTGCTTGACATTCTTTTCGGCTTCCAACTTTTCAAACTCGGACCAGGTGTGGCCACGCAAGGTTCTTGAAGCGTGGGCCAAAAAGTAGCGACCCACTGGCTCAACAGGACGACGCGTTGGTGCTGAGTAGCTCTTGACGGCTTTGAAGGGCTCGCCTGTTCCGGCTGGCAATACAATTGACATGGTTTAAGGTGTGGTTGGAGGAAAATTTTTTTTTTTCGTTTCTCCCTTATTCTTCTTCTTCTTCCTTACCTTTGTCGATGGCTAATGCTACACATTAAATACCTACTCTTTAACGGCAGACATGTCCAACACCTCTATGCTCCCCTCTGACTTGTGACCTTCTAGCAAGGTCACCAAGACCCTGTAGTTTATTGGATCAATGATGCCCACCACTTCGTATGTCTTTCCATTAAACTCGTTCTCCTCCAAATGGTCGATAACCGGCTTGACCTCATCGTCAAATATCTTTTGGTAAGCCTTCTTGGTGAGCAAGATCTTGACCTTCATCTGGGCTCTAGCAATGGGGATGATCTGCTTCTCCACAAGCACCTTGATGGCGTCCAAAGCCTGTGTCTTGGTCAGCTTGGTGGGGTTCAAGTGGAACTTCACTTCATTCAAGGCCTTTTCAATCATGGTGGGCGGGTACCTCTTTTTCGACCGCGGGTTGATGCATTTGGTGCTGATGATGGTCAAGAACTCGTTATTCTTTTGTTGCAAATTGGCGCTTCTCTCCTTTTCGTGGAGCTGGATCTCACCCTTGTTCAAAATCTCCTGGATGATTTCGTCCTGGTTGGTGGACCCAAACGCCTTTAACAAGTCTTCGTTGTTTGCCACCTGCCCCTTGGACACGTTGATAAACACTTGGGGGATCTGGAGCACCTCGTCTAGGTCCTTTTCGACTTTGCTTCTCCAATCCTGGACTTTGTTCTGGTAGCAGGCAATCTCGAAGCGCTTCTTGCCCTTCTTTATCCGCACGAGAGACACATTTGTGAGCTTGATCTGACTGCTAGGTTGGTTGATCACGGCCATTGTGTGCGTGTGTGTGTGTTTGTGGTGATGAGTAAAGGAGGCAAAGAAGGCAGAAAAAAAGAATAGCATAGAACTGAATAAATGAATGCAAGCAAACAAGCAACTACGCTTGCAACTACGCTTGCAACTAATCTTGCAACTAATCTTCGACTCAAGGAATCAGATTGCGTCTCTACAAGTGTGGGCAGATCAAGGGTAGATCTTGACATGTATGTTCTCACAATATTGTTTACCAAATATGTTTTATTCTGCCCCTAAAAACTATTCGTCGTCTTCTTCCTCACCGCCTTCAATGTACTTGTGCTTCACGTCCTTCCATAACTTGCCCCTGTTGTGGTTTTCGTACCAGGTGGTGATGGCTGTGTCAAAGAAACCTTGGAATGCAAAGGCACCGGCGAAAATGGTGGCGACGTAGATGGAGTTTCTTTCAAATAAGCGACCAAGGAGTTTCTAAAGGGAAAGCGTTAGTAAGATACAATATGGAAATGAAAGGAGTTATAGGAATAGGAAATGGGCGTGACTAGTGCAAAAGGTGTATGGGAATGACAAGCCAACGAAAAGCAGGTCCCAAAAGCAACGCAAACCCAATGGCAAAAGCGAGCATGTAAGTGCTCTTGGACAGCGAGTATAAGTGCTCTTGGACAGCGAGCATGTAAGTGCTCTTGGACAGCGAGTGCAAGTGCTCTTGGACAGCGACTGTGCTGGCATGCACCAGTCGCTCAACCGCAGCTTGACTTCCAGCGGTTTGGCTTTAGCGTTGACTTCTTTGCTCTAGAGGCAGTCCCACCTCGTCTGCACGCATTCACAACTGTCACAATACCACACTTCTTCTTCCTTCACCAACCCGCTCCCTATTCTTCTCTGTTGTTCATCATACAAATGCCATCTTCAATGAATCTAATGTGTGTACTGTGCTGTCTCTATTTTTTTCTTCTTCTTCTTTCTCTTCAGTCAACATTTTTCGCTGCCAACTGATTGGCTGCTTGTGCGAGAGCAGAATACAAGAGATTGTCGTATACATTCCCCAATTAGGAAGTCTAGAAAGAAGTTGTAGTCTACCCACCCAATCTCTATGCCAACTTGGTATTGTCCAACTGCTCTGCCGTTTCAGCAACTTGTCCATCCTCGGTTTTGCTTTCTTCGGTCTGGGCGGCACCGGGGTATCTGGTGCCTATCTTCTTTGCCTTCTTTTTCTTTTCCTGCTTTGGCTGCTCCACCGGGTACCCTTCCTTTTGGGCCAACTGGAACTCTTTGTTCACTTCAAAATCGGCTCTTATTGGCGCCAACAACTCGTTGATCTTATCGGCCACGCCCGACTTCAAGTCAACGGGGGACAAGGTGCCGCTGATGTAGTCTTCCTTGAGCTTCTCAAGAGAGTCGTACGACAACGAGCCACCGTACTTTTCCGGTCTATCAATGTCCAACTGGAACGAGCCTTCCACGCCCGTCTTCAACTCGTGGATGGGCTTGATGACAAACTCGGCAAAGGCAATAAGGCCATTGTCCTTGATTTCTCCAGGGGCACAGTATGCCGAGTTGATCTTCTTCTTCACAACCTTGGGCTCTTCAAGCACGTCAATCTTGGAGTTGGGGTCCGAGGCACTCATCTTGCCGCCCTGTCCCAACCCAGGAACCATAACGTTCATCAAGTGGCCGCGCTTCTTGTAGCCAATGGACGGCAAGTTCTCTTCCGCCAACACAAAGATCTTTCTCTGGTCAACACCACCAAACTGGGCGTCAACCTTCAAGTGCTCCTCGTCGATGGCCTGCATAAGGGGGTAGATCAAGCCCGACAAAAGCGGGTTGGCCACTTGCTTGACAACATCAGCACCAGCCCTCTTGGCGTCGTTTTGGGAAACAATGTTGGACAACTTGAACAAGTCCATGATATAGTCGCCCCCCTGCTGGTAAGACGACCCCACAACAAACTTTAACATGTCAGTGGGCACCCCAATACTCTTTAAAATAGCCTTGACGATAAACTCGTAGTACTTGGCCCGGTAGTTGACAACCTCCAAGGGAGCCTTCATGTTATCCAAAAACGCATGCAAGTCAGCCAACAACACAGTCACCTCGCACCCGGCCTTTAAAAAGTGTGCAATCTTGACCATGGGAACAAAGTACCCACAGTGTGGTTTCCCAGTGGGCGCGGTGCCCCAATAGATCTTGACCGGACGCTTTTCCTTCTCCAAGACATCCTTGATGATCTGGCCGTTCAACACTTCTTGCAACCCCTTGGTAATCAAATTGTACTGCTCAGTAGGATCTGTCAAAACCGTCATGGCTGGTGGGTGGAGAGTATGTTGGTCATATCAAAAATTTTCTCATCTGGTGCAAAAAAAAAAAAAATAAAATGAGAGGGTGTGTCGTGTCGTGTTCGTGTCGTGTCGCGGAATAGCGATCTCGGGACACCGCCAGTACATGCACCGTAGAATGTGGACATGGCGGGCGAGAGGTGCTGGTTTCTACTAGTTTCGGCTAGCTTCTCAGTTCTCCACCAGCTTGCATAATGCAGGGCTTGTCTATCTCGCGAGACTGCGTAGCTGGTAGCGTTTAAAGTTACTTGAACCTTCCCCTCCCCCTCCTCTTCCCCTTGGTGCCATATAACCTTCTCTTCCCCCCAACACAACCCCAAAGGACCCAGCACGGGTCCCTTCTCTTTCCATTGCTCTCTCAGGGATGTGTCAGCAAATTGGTGTGTATTATTCGCACCAAAAAAAAAAATTGATAACCCTAGACACGCCTCTTCCCACAAGAATTGTTAATTGTCCCCGTACCACACGGATAGCAATGAATCCAGACAAACTAAAGAGATGGTTGGTTGAGCTCCCCAGCAAATTGGGCCATACCGAGTCAAACTCAATCAAGCACAACTTGTACAAGGCGTTGTTCTTTGCCGCCACGGACGAAGGCAAGCACTTGCAGTTGCTATTCCCACACATCTCGGAAGCCGACCAAGCCACCTTAAAGTCGTACGACTTCCCGCTAGTGCCCCCTGAGTTGCACCCATTCTACAGCGTAAAGGCACGCAAGTATACCCACGCCCCCAACAAAGCGTGCGCCAGACCATTCAAGCCCAACGAGCCCGTGTACCGGTGCGCCGATTGTGGCTTTGACGATACGTGTGTGTTGTGCAGCTATTGCTTCAACCAGGCTGACCACGTTGACCACAGCGTCACGGTGTACACATCTTGGGGCAACTCGGGGGGCATTTGTGACTGTGGTGACCCCGAGGCGTTTACGCAGGCGTTGCACTGCAAGTGCCAGCGCAGCCGCGACAGTTACTTGGACCAAGACGGCTTGGTCGAAATGACTCTGTCGTTGTGCCAAACCATACAAGTGGTGGTGGACTATACTCTAGATGTTACAAACTTTTCGCTCTTGACACTCCCATTCGTTCACGACCATGTCGACCGCGACTACGTGGGGTTGAACTCACGAAGCTTGTCGAGCTATTCGAGTTTACCTGGTGGGTCCTACGGAGGCGCCGTTGACACAAACTCGGACCAGTGGTTCTTGCTCCTATGGAACGACGAGTTCCACAACTTGACCCAGGCCATCAGCTCCATTCGGGCAGGGACCGGCGTTGGCGAGATTAGGGCCAACGAGATTGCTAGCAAAATCGACAAGGACGGGTTCTGCATCTTGCGCGAAGCCTCAACGTACGAGGCGTTGCTCAAGCCCAAGCGCCTTGTGGAAAAGGACGGGTTGGTTGCTACCATTGTGTCGGCTCGCGACTATATCCGAGAAATCATTGTGCGACACGCTTTCAGCTGGTTGAGTGATATGCTCAACTTTAGCAACCCCCAGATCCGCGAAGCCAGCCAGGTGGCGTTTGCCGACTTGTTACTAGCCCCATCCCACCAGTTCAGCAAGCGGTTCCCCGCCGAGTTTGTTGCCGGGATATCCCGAAGAAACGATAAGCGTGAGTTCTTTGAAAACGGCTTACCCTTTGACGGCGAGTTGGTGAACATCAACATGTTCTCCTTGAGGGCACCCGCCGGCGAGTTGGATTTGTCGCGGCCCCTGCTGTATTTGATAGACCTGAACCTGGAGGTGGGTCCCTTGACCTGCTCGCGATTGCAGTATCTTTTAGTGTACCAAACGCGGCTCGCCAAAAATGTCCGAAAAAGCCTAGGCTCCATCATTGTCCCGCCGTTGGTGGCGGACCCGGAGACAAAGAAAAGGTTTTCAAATCAAGTGGTTGAGCTATACCCAACGTTGCTCACCACCCTTGCATTATCGGACAGGGAGGAAGGGTTGAACTTGATAAACGACATTACGTCGCAAATATTCACCTGCCCCGTCACGGTGCAGTCGATTTTGAGGACCAACCGAATCAGCCATATCATTGGCCCGCTAACCAGGCTTATTGAGGACCACTGTTCCCGTTACAATGAGGGGAGCGGCTACTACAACATGTACGACATTGGCGAGGATAAGCAAATTTACCGGGCAATCAAGACTGCGATCCACTGCGGTATTCGCAATTTAAAGCATTTCGCATCCAAGGAGTTGGCCGGGGATGCCATGGCAGCATTTATGCAGCCGGACAACTTTGCCATGTTGCTTTTGCTCTTGCGTACATTTCAGGGGTACTGGCCGATCCAGAGAAAGTACGGCGACCACGTTGAACGGGAATCGTTTGACTTTATCGCCCACCGGGATATCACCCTCCCCATTTTGGCGGTCATCAAGTCCATTGTGACACTGCTGTATGGCCACCCGGACATTGAAACAAATTTCAAGATGCTATGGGAGTTGTTGTCAGCATCTTTGGAAAACAAGCGCCGCCGCGGCGACGGGTCCAACGATACGTTTAGGGTCAGCAAGAACCTTGTTGGTCTCTTTAACCCATTAAACACTTTGTTGTCATACATGATCCAGTTCCACGGGGCAGAAAAGTTCCGGGGTATTTTGAACCAGAGAGACCACCAGCTTGCGCTGATTGTGGAGCCATCGCTGAGGGCTTTGGTGTTGTCGGCTCAAATCAAAACAGGGTTTTGGATCAGAAATGGCGCGTCCGCGTCTCGGCTAGCGTCGATGTACTTGGGGTCCTTGATGTCAGAGTACTCCTTTATGCGCGATTTCCACCTCAACCAAGTATCTGCCTTATACACCACGCCTACCGACTTTGTCAGTACGTTGCTAATCAACTGGGAGTTGGACAAGTGGTTCCGCGGAGACTGCAGCTTTGACAAGACAATTTATGAAGAAAGGTTTGCGTCGATTGTTGAGAGGTTTGTGTTTTTCGTTTACAACATGATTGGCGACCGGACTTTGTTTTCCAAGCTGTCTCCCGAGGAAGTTTTGCTACAACGGGCCAAGTGGTCAATCATGTACGCGTTGTGCGACGAGGGGAAGTCTTATTCTCCATTGAGAGCCAGGCTTGACAAGGATATCACACAGTTGCCGCAGTTTGACGAGATCTTGTATGACGTTGCTGTCTACCAGGAGCCGTCGGCGTTGGTCGACACGGGATTGTACAGGTTGAAGGAATCAATGTACCAGCAGCTCGACCCAATGAGCTTGGATGTGGACCCCAGCAAGTTCCAAGTTGTGTCTGATGCACTCCGAAAGAACATTGCCAAATCCGAGAAGAAGAACAAGAAGAAGAAAAAGACAAAGAAGGGCAAGGAGAAAAAGACAAAGAGCAACAAGCAGGAAGGAGAAGGGGAAGGGGAAGGGGAAGAAGAAGACGAAGATAAAGACGTTATGGTTTCACCCAAGATACGACAATCGGGCGACGAGTTTGTGGATAAAAACATTGGAAACTTTGCCAAATGTGTGCCGTTTGTCAAGTTAATTTACAAACTTTTGCAAGTGGCCATTGACACTTCCGACGAGACATATCTCCCCCAGCTCTTGCATTTGATCCATGTCATCTTGATAGACGACGAAGCAATCCATGGTGCAAACTATGTCGACGACAATTTTGTCACCATCCCGATAAGCGACTTGTTGCTCACCATTGTGGAGTCCAAAATGTCCAAGCCGGTGATTCTGAAAGCGGACTTTTTGGTTGACCAGTTTGTGCAAAGGGACGAAAGGGTGCTCACCAGTTTGAAAGAATGTTTTGGCGAGGGCCATATCCACGTTTACAAGAAGCGGAAATCCAGTTTTGTGGAAACGGACGAGGAGAGGAAGAAGAAGCAGGCCGAGGGTCGCAAGAATAAGATTTTGGAAAAGTTTTCCAAACAACGAGAACAGTTTTTGAGCCAGAACCTGGACTTGCGGGCCCACCATTTGCAAGACGACGCGGGTGGCAAAGATGACATGCGCACGTGTGTCTTGTGCGGCGAGCAGGAGACGCACGACATGCCGTTTGGCTTGTTGGCGAGCTCGACCAAGGCACCCGTGTTTTGGAAACTACCCGAGGCTGTGAATGATACACTCCTCTATGCATTCCAACGGTGGGACCACGAACCCCGTAAACCCCACGACAAGGAGCAGGAATACGGGACCGGGTACCGGCTGGGGACTTTGGACAGCTCTGTAAATGGCAACTGCTTTGAGGGCGCCGTGCTCTCAACGTGTGGCCATGGCATCCATTACAGCTGCTACATCAGAGGCTCTGAAGGATTGCGGCACTACCCTTGTCCGCTCTGTCACAATTTGCACGACATGTTTATACCGTCATTTGCTGCACCCGTCGAGCCTGCCCCACAGGACGACCTTCTCTACGGCGAAACCCGGCACCGGAAATACAGCGAAATTGTCAATTCTGTTGACATGGAGTCCAAGCTGAAGAGTACAATTGAACGATTTGTGAACAAAGAGAGCAGGGATATTGACAAGAGCAGCCACCGGGACGACTTTGTCAATTGCCTAAATACCATTTTCCAGATCCATGGCAAGGAGAGCAGTGTTGAAGGCACCACCACCACCACCACCACCACCAAGCTGGCGCATTTCAACGGGTTGTTGAACTGGTCCGTCAAGATTGCCAACATTATACGGATGCAGGAAATCTCGACTAGACTCAATGGATTTGACGGGTACAATTCTTTTATCCAGCAAATACCGGGCGCGTCGAAAACGTTACTAATCTCTTTGATACAATCGAGAGCCATGTTTGTTGACAAAGTACCCAACCCCAAAACCCATACCCTTGCACTTGAAGTGGCCCAGTTCTGGGACTCGCAGGCCGTTCTTGATGGCGTTTTCAACGAAGTCGTGGCGTTATTTTTCCAAACCAACGAGTCGTTGGCGACTTTGGCAACAATAGGAGTTTCCAAGCTCATTGCCATCACCCTTTACTCCATTGGCAAAAGAATCAATACTGACGGTTACATCAACCACTTGCCCGACGAGGAAGCGGTTGATGCTTCTGCACTTGAGAATTTCCGGTTGTTGTTGTCTAGAGTGGCGGAGGTGACGGAAGTCGAGGGGTTGAACATTGACCTTCAAAGCCCCCGCCGTATCTATTTGACATTGGAAAGACTCGTGGGGGTGTTTTTGAGGCAGGTTTCCATTTTCTTTGACTTGTTGACCTGCCGGTGCACGGGCGAGAACTCGTACGAAAGCTGCGACGATGTCAACACCATGGAGGATACGATTGGGTTGGGAGACAGATTCCACGACACCAAGCCATTGACCGATCTTCTTCGTATCCCATCGTTGGACGAGATGGTTGCGAGTTTGCTAGCCGAGGACGAGGACAACACCCTCAAGAGCAACGTCTTTGACATTGTGTTGAACTCCAAGATCCCGCGACACATTGAAAATGGTATCTTGGCCCTTGAGTACCCCGGCGTTGTACACTTGTTGGACTTGCCGCGCGATTACCACCTCTGCATTTTGCGAGAACCGGGCGCCCTTTCTCGAGACGTTTCAAAGTGCTTGCTATGCGGGGACTGTGTCAAGAGCGAGGGGCATTTGGCCCACATGCAAAAGTGTGCCTCCCAAACCGGAGTCTTTTTCAACCCCCGGGCCAATACGTTCAAAATATGCGTCTACATTGGGCACAATCCCATCTCGATTGTCATGCCCGCCCCATACTTGACAAAGCACGGCGAAGTCAAGACGCAGATGGACAAGAGCAAAGCTACATTGAACTCTTTCCGGTTTGCATACTTGAACAAGCTTTGGGTCAACCAGAACTTGTACGGATTCGTGACGCGGAACTTGTTTGGCACCAACGCGCGGATTTTGGGCGACATTAACTTTAACTTGAACCGCGATATTTTCATTGACGAGGACGAGGACGACGAAGAGGAGCGGGACTGGCTTGACGAGGTTGAAGAGGATTTGGCAATGATGTAGTAGCTATATTCTTTATAAAGTTTCCCACCCACCGGGATCCAACACGCTTTCCAAGTTTCTCACAATGTAGTTTGGAACATTGTGCTGCAACCAAACGTTTCTCATAAACTCGTCGTAACGGGGCTTGCTCAAATGCAACGTCTTGGCCTTCTTTGTTTCTTCAGCCACCTCACCGTGCTCGTCCAAGAACGGGGCGTTGTAAAACGACCCGCCGTTCTTGTGGAGCAACAACAAGGTCCTATCCTTGGGCAAGAGGAAGATTCCCACGTCGTTGGGACACTCCTTGAGGTAGTGCGTGGTGCATTGCCCGTCATTGCACCCAATGGCTTGCTTCTGGGTATCGACGACGCGGCCGCAAAACAAACAAACGGCCGGGTCCTCGATGCTCACGTGGGGGTTGTTGTACTTGTCCGAGTAGTAGTACTTGGTGAAAAAGTAGTCCAACCGTTCGGGAAGGTCCACCAACTTGACCACACCGGGGTATTCCAATTCCTTCCTGAGGTACAACACGCTGTTGCTCTTGGATGTCGCCTTCAAATGGTCGACAAAGTCAGTAAACATCTGGTGCTCATAGCCCCGGCCCCCCTGCAGCGAGTCGCCAAACAACGCCAAGGTCTCAGAAATGGGTTTCAAGTGGAGAAACGAGCACAACCTATCGGCCTCCAACTCGGTTTCGGGGTAAAGGGAAAAGTCAATGGCGTCAATGTCGGCACACTGCACAAACGCATAGATTGCAGCACGCCTCAAAAACGGCGTGGCCGCCTTCACCAACATTGTATACACAATGACGCCAAAGTCTTGGAAATCAACGACTGGCCCTGGTCCTGGCCCAAGCTTGGCGTCGTGGCCCGCAACCAACTTTAAAAAGCACGCCTTGGCGGCCTCGGCCGTGGTTGAGTTCACGTCGGATATGGTGGGAATGTCGCGGATGGAGTACCGCCATTCCTTGTTTCTTAAACAATGAGCCGTGAGCTCCCTCGCAAGCAGGCTCAAGCACTGGATCAAGTGGGCCATAAAAGTGGTCTCGAGAATAGTACCAAACGAAAGGCCGCACGAGGGCAACGGCACAATGTTGACCAAGCACTCGAAAAAGTCAGCCTCCACGATTGCCGAGCTGATTGAGCCCCTCGATAACGACAACACGCTGGCAAGTATCTTGGCAAACGCATCGCCTCTGGGGTTGGGCACGTCGATCCAGCCATTCACCTTCATAAGGACATTGACGTTGCGGAACTCGTTCAAGGTGCGGAGATTGATCAAAGAATTGTTTGAGAGCTGGTGGAGAACCAACTTGCCAGCCGAAGACACGCCGCGTAGCGCAATTTCGAGCGACTTGATCGTGTTGGCCAACACAAACGTCAGGTCCGCCTTGAAAACTTGCGGGAAGGTCAAGGACGAGAGGATTTGAAACATCTTTTTGAGTAGCAACCGGAACTGCTGCTGCTGAGACGATGGTTCTTTGCGCGAGTCGTAGGCAACCATTTCCTGGGCTGCGGGGGGCAAGATCGACATACCGGCAATATCTTCGCCGGCGCGTTTGGTGAATCGCTCGTACCACTCTTTGTCGTGCACGGTTTTCATGCTCCAGCTGCTGAATGGACTCGGGTGCTCTGGCGGGCCCAAGAACCCCAGCAAGCTCCTGTTGTTGGACGAGTACATGATGGGCACAAACATGTTGTTCAACGCCTTGCACAACGGACAAAGAAACTCCCGGTGCTCAATCTTTTCCGGAGTGTTTCTTGTGATTTGGTTCAGTCTGTTCCTGCTGGAGTTGAGGTAGTTTATGTAGCACTGGAAATGCATCCCATGGCCACAACTCAGCGAGATCAACCGGCTCTCAACATGCTCGTTGGTGAATCCCGGCCCGACAACATTGTTGGTGCGCACTTGCCGCATGTATGCGTTCCATTGTTGCGTCTTGGGGTTGTTGTGCAACAGAATGGTTCCTGGCTCGCGGTCATCCACGTCCAAATCAACGTCGTCGGAAAACGCCTTCATGAACCAGTACTCGTCGTCAAACGGCACAGTGCGAAACTCTGACGCTCTCGCCACGTACGTCATAATGCCAAATGGGCCGGCATCCTCAGCGGCATTTTGGCACAACATGCAATGCGCCTCGGGGAACCGCCACCCTTTGGCGCGCTCGTCATACTCTTCCATTTCAATGTCGCTGCAGCACCCCTCATCAAAGGGGTGGTGCTTCAAGAACAGCGACTGCTGCTTCTTGAACTTTGCCATCAACTTGGCCTGTCTCTCCCTCGCCATTCGCTTCTTTTTCACCTCCTCGTCCTCGCTCGGTCCCTTCTGGCCCTGCACTGCAATCATGGCGGGAGCGAAACCGTCAATCTGCTGTTGCAAATCATTTTCGAGACTGGCATGCTTGTCACCCAAGGCCTTAAAGATGCTTCTGATCTTGCAGTGCACCATCATAAACTCGTCCCTTTCAAGAAGAGCGTACAAAATCTTGCCAACCGAGGTGTCGTGCTCGGCAGACTTGGCAATAAACTTGGCGTAAAAGCTCCCGTATTTCGCAACGTCAATGGTGTCTTCCAAGCTGCAAATGTGTATCAAATGCAACGCCGTTTCCAATAAACTGACATACTCAAACGCTTCCTTCTTCTGGACGTATGGATTCAAGATACGAATCAAAAAGTCCGAGAAATGGTGCGACGCAGAAAAGTTGCCAATGTGCTTGTAGATGCCCAACTCCTCGATATTCACGGGGTCCGGGTTGATGACCACCTCGGCAACGGGCTTGCCCGTCTTTTTGCTGATCCTCTCCTTGAAAAACTTGATTGCATCCTCCTTGATGTTTGTCGTGTAGCTGAAATAGTACGGGTTGACTTGGTTCATATACTTTTCCTTGAGCGAGTACTGCCCAAGGTCCTTTGACCCGCGCGGGGCCTTAAAGTTGGTCATCTCCCCCAAGATCAAGTCGAATTTTCTCTCGCAAACAATGTGGTCGGCGATGTGGGAACACAACTTGGAGTAGCCCATGGGCCCAAAGCACAAGTTGTGGATAATCTCCTTCTGTATCCGCATCTCCTTCAACGTGTCATCCTTCAACCCCTTTAAATACGTGTCCTCGGTCAATATGTAGATGAAGAAATTGAGGCATTCTTCGTACATGTAGTACTCGGTCTTTTCGTCGTACACCCGCACACTTGACCCCAGCGGACCTTGCTGCTGGTGCAACAACGCCCAACGATCGAGGATCAAAAAAGTGGTGAGGTCGGGGTTGTTGGAGTTTACAAACACCTGGGTCAAGAAAAGGTCTCGCATGTACCCGCTCTCCCGAAGACCGGTGTTTTTGTACAACTGCAACTGCGACTTGACGCTGAACCCATTCCTCACCCAAAACCCCGCCTTGATCTGCGACATTAACACGATGGTTTTTATTGGGTAGTCGAAAATCACCGGCTCAAAATTGGCCTCACCAGGCTCAATACACGCCAACTCGACTTCCTTGAATATCTGGGTAAGCTCCGAAAGGTTGCTGAGACCCGACGCCTCAATCAACCAGCTCAAAAACGAATGGAGCGGGTGCAAAAAGCTCACCTTGTCTTCACCGACACAGCTCTGCTTGACCAAACTCCCGTCAAGAGGGACCTGGAACAATGGTTTGTGCGCGGGGTTAAAGTCGACATCGGCTTCACCAAGCCCAGGCAAGTCCCTCTTTTCAAGTTTCAACATAAACTTTAACACGTACTGCACTGCCCGCTTGGCCACACTTGACTTGTCGTCCTCCAATCTCCGCAACGAGTCGCCAATGTACTCGCCAAACTGGTAGATCACCAGTATAGCGTGGAAGAAAGCGGTGTAATCGGGGCTCTCATACTCCACGTGGTTCTCCTTCTCCCTCTTCATTGCCGGTCTCCCTTGGAACAAAGCCAACAAGTCACACGCCATGGGGATCGTGTTGCCCGTGAGTATTGTTTTTGCGTCTCTGCTTCTACTCAAAATGTACCCAATATCGAAAAAGATCTGGCCCCACCGCCTATTCTTTAAGCTCTTGATCGATATTTGGTGCGTCACCTCAACGCTTTCCGGAGCAACAATCTCCTCAGTCGTTAAAAACCCATAGATTGACGCCAATATCCGCGTGAGGTCGCCGTGCTGCACAATGGACGTTGAGTTGGAGGGGCACGTGAAAAGCTGCGTCGAGAGCGTGCACATGACATTGAGCTCGGGCTCCCTATCCATGGTGAGAAACATATCTGCCACCGCGGGGTAGATGTCAACGTACTGGCACGAAATGATATTTTTGTAGTGCAAGTTGGTGATCAACGACGTGGCGTAGAGGTCGTGGAGTAAGGTTCGGGCTGCTTTCCAAAGGCGAACGTCGAGGTATATCAAGTATTGTAGACGCGACCCATGGTGGCTCGCATTGGGTTCATATTCGCGCATGTCAGTGTTGTAATCGCACTCCACGCACATATCGTCGGGCAAATTCCATTTGGACGGGGTAAACTGCCAATGACTGGAACTGGTTCTGCTGCTGCTGCTGCTGCTGCTGCTGCTGCTGTTGCTGTTGCTGCCCATAGACGAGGGAACCTTGGGAATTTTCAAGCTCGAGTCCAAGGTGCCAACCTTGTACGGGTAACTGGGGTCGTGAGAGCTGGCCACCAAAAGCCCATTGTTCCATTTCTTACAGAAAGCAAGGCAGAGTAGATTCTTGATGGACGAGTTGACTTTGAACAACTCGCTCTCGGTCAAATCTCTGAGCCACACCAATATCTCGTCGCACATTTCCTCGCGAAACACATCCCGGTGGCTCCTGATGGACGTGGAAAGCCCCGTGGCGCTCAAGATCTTTTGCCGTTCCAATAGCACCTTGAGGTTCCGCGAGCTCATCACTTTCCCCTTTCCAAAACTCTGCACCTTGTTGGTGACCATGATGGCAAACTCCTTGACCTTTTTGCTTGCCAAGTGAACCCTTTGCACCGCATCGCGGTAGTACCTGATCTGGTCGTTGTAGAGCAACAAAAAGTACTGGTCGTTGTTCACGTCAATAAACCCGCCGTCGGTGCAGCCATACTTTTGCGGGTCGAGGGTGCTGTTTATGGTGTTTAGCTCCACCTTGGTGGCAGACATTTCGTCGGGCTCTTCAAACTGCAAGTCGCACTGCACGGCGACATCAATGACAAAGTCGAGCATGGCTTCGATGGCCGACAAGAACGAGCGGGCAAAGTCTTGCGGCAACTCCTTATCGACATTGTCGCTTGCTGCCTCATCCGCCAACGAAAAGGGGCAGTTGAACTCTTTGATCCAAGCCTCCGGGTCGCCACAGTCGCACACGCCGCCGTTTTCTCGCTGGCAAATGGTGATGTGCACTCGGTGGCCCTCGTGGTACTCGGGCTGGTAACAGTGCGAGCACAAGGCACACGTGTCGTCAAACGCACACGTCAAGCACCGGTAGATGGGCTCGCCCTTGCGAAAGATCCGGGCACATGGCGAGCCCGGGTGGTATGCATTGTGGTTGTGGGTATCGTGCTTGGGTTCCCTTTTGGCAATCACCGATTTATAGTAGTTGACCAAGTTCCAGTCAAATTCGGTGTCAACCGTGTCCACGTGGTGGTGGTTGTGGTTGTGGTGGTGACAGTGGCAGTTTCAGCAAGAGCAGGAGCAGAAGCTGCTCCTGGGAACAACCAGTTTAAAAAGTCGCCATTGTGCGTTACCGATAGAAACAAAACTTTGCGCATCTCCTTACGCACATCCTTTGTGAACTGGAAGTTTGAGTTTGTTGGAAGATGTAGCAAGTACTGCGTCAATAGCTTTGCCCTCTCATCTGCCATGGTGTTATGGTTTGCAAATGTGCTTTGGGTTTGTTTGGATGGCGTTTGTTGCCTATCGCTTGGTTGCCGTCAAGAAAAATTCGCAGGAAACAGAAAAAGATTGAGCACTGTCACAAATCTATATCGCCACCATCGCCACCGTCGCCACCCTTTCCTTCAACAAAGGTCTAGGAATCAATCATGTCAGAAAGCGAAAAGTTCTACTACCCGCCAAGCATCGAAGGGAATAGGCAGAAACTACAGCATGTACAAGACATATCGTCGTTGGTGCTAGGTGTGGGATCGGGGGTTTTGGCACTAGAGTCGTTCAATGGGTTCACTTTCTACTTTATTGGCATCACCGTGACGAACTTGCTCTTTTATACCATTTGCGGCGAGGGCCGGGCCGCCAAACACTTTCGAAGTCCCATCCAGGAAGTGTTTTTGAACGGGTTGTTTGGCAATGCTCCGGGATTTATCATGATGTGGTGTTTGGTCTACGCGTTGGTCAAGTCGAGCTCATAAAAGGCTTGATGTGAGGGGCCGGCAGTGGAAGAGGTAGAGGCAGTGGAAGAGGTAGAGGCAGTGGAAGAGGCAGTGGCATTGGAAGTGACCTGCTCATCGCCAAAGTGATCTCCCTGAAGAAAACTACCTCGTTCTTTCTTTTCGGAACCACCGGAGGGTTCATGATATGGCGCTGCAGGTGGTATACGCTACATCGATTGGTAGTATATATGTATATGTATATATAAACCCGTGTCCACTGTGGGCATTTCGAAAAAGGGGGGGCGGAGGTGGGCGGAGGGGGGCGTGGAAAAACGATCATACAAAAGCCAGCAAACGAAATCGGGGCCCAAGAGTATCTCACATATTTCAACAACTTTCCACCAACCCCAGCCACAACAACAAAAAACCCGCACCACGCAATTGACTTCCCCCCCCGCACCACGATGGAGAAAATCGACTTATCAACCAACTCGAGAAAGATCCAGGACGCCTATGACAAGGTTGTCCGAGGAGATCCCAGCACCACATATGTTGTCTACTCTGTCGACAAAAACTCCACCTTGGACGTTACCGAGACTGGCAACGGGCCATTGGACGAATTTGTCGAGAATTTCACCGATGGTGTTGTCCAGTTTGGATTAGCCAAGGTGAATGTCCCCGGCTCCGACGTTTCCAAGAACCTCTTGCTTGGGTGGTGTCCCGACAATGCCCTGGCCAAGTTGAGGTTGTCCTTTGCCAACAACTTTGCTGACGTTTCAAAAGTGTTGAGCGGGTACCACGTGCAGATCACCGCCAGGGACCAGGACGATTTGGACGTTGACGAGTTTTTGAACCGGGTATGTGCTGCTGCTGGCGCCCGGTACTCGATCCAGGGCACTTCAACGGGCGCCGGTGCAGGTGCCTCGTTTGCCCCAAAACCGGCAGCGGCCAAGCCGTTTGTAGCCAAGCCAAGCTCAAAGCCATCGTTTGTCCCAAAGTCTACTGGCAAGCCCGTTGCTCCCACCAAGCCCAAGCCGGTGTTGCCCAAGCCAGTTGCTTTTGGGGCGGCCAAGCCCAAGGGGAGAGACGACGGATGGGGCGATGCCCAAGACGTTGAAGAGAGAGACTTTGACAAGAAGCCATTGGAGAGCGTGGCATCCGCGTACAAGCCAACCAAGGTTGACATTGGCGAGTTGAGAAAGCAAAAGTCGGACACGACCAGTTCCACGCCAAAGGCTGACGCAGTAAAGAAGGACGACGACAACGAAGAAGAAGAAGAAACCAGCGCCAAGCCGTTGGCGGAGAGAAAGAAGGCATATGACCAATTTGACGACGGGAGATTGACGTCCTTGCCCAAGCCTAAAGTCAGCCACTCGGTGTCGAGCAGGTACAACCCCGCCGCCAGTGCACCTTCCTTTGGCGCCAAGCCTGCTGCCCTTGCTGGATCTTCTGAGGACAAGAAAGACAAGGTTGTTGGCGGGTTGTCGAGAAACTTTGCCGCTGAAAATGGCAAGACCCCAGCGCAAATCTGGGCTGAAAAGAGAGGTCAGTACAAGACAGTTGAGAGGGGCGCGGGCGAGGAAGAAGCGCATGAGGACGAGCACCATGCAACTCACGCTTCTGACTTGGCCAAGAGATTTGAACAGCAGGCCAAGGTCCAAGACGAGCAGGAGGAAAAGCCTGTATTGAACATTCCAAAGAGAAGCTTGCCACCTAGACAACCACAGGAGGAGGAAGAGGAAGAAGAGGAGGAGGAAGAGGAAGAAGAGGAAGAGGAAGAACAACCACCAGCTCCTATTCGTTCTTTACCAGCTCGCAACTTGCCACCACCACCAGTGAGACAAGTCCAACCAGTTCCGCAGCCAGAAGAGGAAGAGGAAGAGGAAGAGGAGGAGGAAGAAGAGGAAGAGGAACAGCCCGAGAAGGCTGCACCAGTGCCATCGTTACCATCGAGATCTTCTGCCCCAGCCAAGGAATCCGTCACCGCCGTTGCTGAATACGACTACGAGAAGGATGAGGACAATGAAGTTGCATTTGAAGAAGGCGATTTGATTGTTGATATTGAATTCACCGACGCTGATTGGTGGACGGGGAAGAACTCCAAGACTGGCGAGACGGGGTTGTTCCCCTCTACATACGTGTCTTTGAACGAAAGCAGCAGCAAAGAACCGCTGGCCGCCAAAGCCACCAAGTCCGAGCCCGCCGCACCGGCGCCCGCGCCCGCGCGTGCACCAGCCAAGTCGCAGGGCAAGACCGCCATTGCTGAGTACGACTACGAAAAGGATGAGGATAATGAGGTTGGATTTGACGAAGGCGACTTGATTATTGAGATTGAGTTTGTTGACGACGATTGGTGGCAGGGGAAGCACGAAAAGAGCGGCCAAGTTGGCTTGTTCCCCGCCAACTACGTCAAGTTGAATTGATTCTGCTACAAATACAAATAAATAAATAAAGAAATTCTTAAAATTGATTACTGCAAAAGTACTATGTGTTTCCCATTCTATTAAACCATTCCGTGCATGAGCAACAGCTCACGGCTGCGCAACTCAACTCGATCTATTTTGTCGTTTCTTAGTAATCTCAGCATACTAACCACTCTTTCCCCATCTAGTTGCATATCATCAATGTACAACCCGCGGACACGGCCAATCATAAACCCCATCTTTTTAATCACGTCGTTAGCAATGGTGGCAATGGTGTTGAACTGGGTATCCCACGAGCTTTCATGGGTGGGGTACGGGTACATAAACGCATCGAGCGACAGGGGCTGTCTTGCCGTGATGCTCGAGTCAAAGTAAAAGTAGACATTTTCAAACTGCTCCACGGCCGAGGACTTTCCGTAGGTGGAGAAGCAGAGCAAGGTCTTGCTATAGTGATCAATCAAGTCACAAATAAAGTTTTGGATATACTCGAGACCATTGAAAAACATGAAAATCACCCGTGCCGGGACGATCCCCGTGGGGTAGTTTTTCCTCGTGTGTTTGACCAAGGCGCCAAAGTCGGCCAAGGTAGTGACGCTGGAATTTATGGGGATGCCCTTAAACGACTCCTGGCTTCTTATCTCGGCTATTTTGCATTCAATCTGCGAGGCGGTGCCGTTGGATACGATAAGCACGTCATAGTCTGATCTGGGCACACAGGTGAATTTCTGAATCATCGTGTGGGTGGGTGGGAATGTGTGTGGGTGCTGTGTGGTGTGTGGGTGTAGT
Source organism: Zhuliangozyma parablackwelliae (assembly GCA_030585045.1). Classification (NCBI taxonomy): domain Eukaryota; kingdom Fungi; phylum Ascomycota; class Pichiomycetes; order Serinales; family Debaryomycetaceae; genus Zhuliangozyma; species Zhuliangozyma parablackwelliae. The sequence goes on along the minus strand of JAJMCF010001496.1, from coordinate 18,393 downwards.
TTGGAATCAGGGAAATCTATTGGTCTGATAAGAAAACCCAAATGGTTTATATAAGGCAATTTGAACGGCGGCCGGCACCACCCCCACTCTGTGACACGCTCCCCAAAAAATGGGGTAATTATTCTCGGGTGGTATTTATATCTCGATGAGTTTCCCACCAAAAGCCACCGTTCTTGCACGCATTCTGCTAAACTCGGTACAAGCAGTGGAAGCAGTGCAAACAGTGCAAACACACCAACTTAGGGGTCCACCACCATGATGGTAACCACCTCTACAGTTTGTTGACCCCCCTCCTTTCCTTGTTGTTGCCATCCCATGCCCCCGCAAATGGGGACTGGCGATTTTTTTTTTTTCCTTTCGCAGTTTTGGCGAGGCAATTTGAATCTCAAGGCGTTCCCGAATAGACAGGGTTGAGAAAACACCAACCACAATAGAATACTCTCCACAATAGCTGGGATTACACCTCAAGGGCGGAGTAGGATATTGCGGAGTCCAGAAGGAAAGCTTGTGTGAGTCTGTTTTGAGAGCTTGTAGAAAAGGACGAGGGCTGGTGGAGAACATCACACACAGCAAAACCACACAGCACACACCTTGAAGCAAACACAACACACAGCACACACAACACACACAACACAACTACAGTACAACACACAGCACAACCAGCTGCCCGGCCGACGGCAATGCCAACACCGGGCAATCCCATTTTGAAGGGGGTTGAAAGTTTTTTCTTGCATCTCCTTTACCCCAGAAAAAAAAAACAACAAAACAAAAAATGGGTCGAAATAGGGCACGGTTTCCCGAGTCAGTCCACAAAAGTAGAAAAGGCAAGCGAATGGGTTGTGGCCAACACCACAGCTCCAAATTGTTGAGATGAAGACCATCTCGAGGGGGAGAAGAGGTGTCAAACGCCGATTCATTCTTGGCGAAAACTCAACAAAATTCATATTCATTTCTAATTACCATCACTAGCGGTGGACCCATGCGGGGGTTCATCTGGCTCCTCACCTTGCCCAACGTGTACGTCACTCGATTGTCCCTCCACTCCTGTGTTCTCCACTCCTGTATTCTCCACTCCTGTGTCCTCTCCAATGTCCTCCAGCCCAACAACTTCCCCGTCCTCACCCTCTCCATCATATGAAGGCGGCTTGTTGGGGACCGCCAAACTGTTCAACGTTATCCTCTCGTCATTGTCGCCTTCTTCTGCATACGCATTATAACTAAACTTGTCGTGGTCAAAACTAGGCCGGCTCAGTATTACTCCGTCAGCCCCGGCCCCACATTCCTCCTGCTGGTGATGGGCCCAGAAATCGGGCGGGAAATCATCTTCCCGGTCACTCACCTCGCTCTCGTCAATCTCGGACCGCTCAAGAAGTATATCCGAATTGAACTTGTTATACGCTGGCGGCGAAGGGCCATTGCCTTCAATGGGAGCGTACCCCCACGACTTGACATTGCCCTCGATAAAGACAAACCCGCGCTGGCCCAAATTCACATGGATGGAGCAGAGCCCGTTGGCGCCAATGGTGGGGAAGAGCTGGCCGTTGTTGGCGGTCCTAAAGTTCTTGACGTGCCCGCCAAGTTTCAGCTCGCTCACCTTTTTGCCATTGTGGGTAAAGAAAACCGTGCCTGACCGGGTGCGGTACCCCACGCCAACGATATCGCCCTTGAGCAAGGCGGGGAACGGCGGGTCGTTGGTGAAATTAAACGGCTGGTTGTGCCTTCTGTAGCCGGTGGACTCGTAGGTGATTGAGTGGGCGTGTCTTCCAGGTAGTCTGAACCAGGGGTACGGCTTGATGGCAAGCCCCACGGAAACAAGCGTGGCTGGGTCGGGCATCGAGTACACCTTGGCCTCAAAGTAGTAAACCTCATTCTTCATCGGGATGGGCAAGTTGGTTTGGGCCGAGCACTCAAAGTTTTTGAAAAAGTTGAGCTCGTGCTTGTTGTAAATCATCAAGTCGTTGTTGGTCAACATGGCATCCTTGTGAAACTCAAACGCCTGCACGCCCTTTTCCTGGATGGACAAGTTCTGGCTAAGGGTCAAGTCGCCCACGTAGAAGGGGTTCTGCTGGAGGTACTCCTTGGACTGAAAGTATAGTTCTTGCTCGTCGCTATTCAACTCCAAGTACGCCTGGTTCTCCTCTTCTCTAACCAAGTCGTCCTCCGAGAGTCGAAGGTTGCGTCGAATGACCCAAAAGATTAAAGCGGATAGAACTACAATGACGGTCAAGGACCCAAGCGTGATGAACGAGACAAGGATGGTGATGCTGGTGCCATTATCGTGGTGCATATACGGAGGTATAATATCTGGCTGGTGCTCCACGGGGTTGTCGCCATAGTGGTGGATATAAAGCGGGTGTGCCAGAGTGGGCGCAAGCAGTAGGAGCGACGATAGTAACACCGTGATCATGTCGGGGAAAGGATATAAAGGGTATAAGGGTGTAAAGGGTTGATGATGTATTGATGATAACAAATTTCTTTTTTCTTTCTCTCTCTGTTGCGCCTTTTTCTTGTGGGTCATTCCCTCCGCCTCGATGGTGAGTGGATGGAAGTTGTGGGAACAGATACTGGGCAGGGACAGGTCTATGTGCTATAGACGAGTAAGGTCGGATGGGGTGTAGTATAGGATGATGTTGCGGGGGGAGGGGGGGAGGGGGAAGGTGACAAGCATGAGACACGCTTTTTGTGGTTGCCACACTTTCATATCTTTTGCCACCCTGAGAGTAGACCATATGGGGAAGGAGGATCTACGCAAAAGATACACCAGCACAGCTACCCAGCTACCCAGCTGGTCAAGGAAACCATTCCAACCTCCAACACGATCGTCACTCGTTTCAACGCCCCACCTTTCCTCCTCGGCCCTCGTGTCTGGGGGGCCAATTTACCCAATGCGGCACAAATTGATAATCACCCGCAACGCGCTACTAAAAAATAGAGGTTGACAATGAGCGGACCCTCCAATCCTAAGCCCACACCACGATCCCACCAACACTACACAAACACTACACACCCACCCATACACCCCTCACTCAGCCTCTGCCACAGGGATCGTGGGTGTGGTATTGTGTTGTCCAAGACGTGTCTCTCTCTCTGTCTCTCCTAATAATCAATTATTTTTTTCTTTCTCGTCGTCTTCCTGATTCAGCATAACCAGCCAGCGCAGTTGTCAGGTGGATCCCATTCATCCTCTCCACCCACCCCCCTGTCGGTGCCGCTTATCTATAGGGGGTTAGGCACGCCACGTGCAAGACTTTTGTCCAATTATGTATGACCTTTGCCAGCCACTTGGTACAGTAACCTGATTTTGTTACTGTTTGGTGTTGCTATTAATAGTCACTGTCGCACAAAAGCGAATAAAAAAAGTACACACCATTATTTGCAGTCATGAGGTAACACACCCCCTTTCCCCGAACTCCCCCCCCCTTTCGACACAGACACTATAAATAGAGCATAGCCTCCCTCTTCAGTTATGTCTCCTTTTCCCTCTCTCTCCAATACATTCGCTACCAGTATGAAATTATCCACCCTCGCTACTATTGCATTCACCCTCGTTGGCACCATCCGGGCCGACTGTGACCCACTAACCGCCGGAAACTGCCCCAACGACCCTGCCTTGGGCGCCTCCTTCAAAGAGACGTTCCAGAGCGGCGCCGGCAACTACTTCACCGACGTGGGCAATCCGGGCAAGGTCACCTACGGCGACGACGGTATCACCATGACCCTCGAGAAGAAGGGCGACAACCCCACATTTATCTCCAATTTCTACATCATGTTTGGCAAGATCGAAGTAGTGTTGAAGGCGGCAGAGGGCACGGGAATTGTTAGTTCGTTCTTTTTACAATCGGACGACCTCGACGAGATTGACATTGAATTGTTTGGCGGCGACCCCTATGAGTGGCAGAGCAATTTCTTCTACAAGGGCGGTCCACCAGGGGTGTGGGACCGGTACCAGCTCCACCCCATCTCGCCCAGTCCCTTGCTGAACTTCCACACCTACACGATAGAGTGGACGCCCGATAGTGTGATTTTCTCGCAGGATGGCACCCAGGTGAGAACCATTTCCAAGGACGACCCCGAGGGGTTCCCACAAACACCCATGAAGTTAAAGTTTGGCCCCTGGGCCGGTGGCGATGGCGCCGCTGGTACTGTGGCTTGGGCCGGCGGTGTCACTGATTGGTCGCAAGCACCATTTTCAATGCTGATCCAGTCGCTTGTGGTGACTGACTATTCCTCGGGTCTGGAGTACACTTATGGCGACCAATCTGGCAACTGGCAGAGTATTAATGCCAAGGATGGGGAGGTTATGGGGAGATTCCAGCAGGCGCAGGATGACTTTAGCAAGTTGGCTGCTGGCGGAGTGGTGCAAGATGAAAGCAGCGCCGACCCAACCTCTACAATTTCCTCAGCTGAATCTTCTACTGAGGAGTCCACCACCTCATCGACGACTGAGGAGTCCACCACTTCAACTGAGGAATCAACCACATCAACTGAGGAGTCCACATCAACTGAGGCATCCACATCCACTGAGCCAACTACCTCAACTGAACCAACCACATCAACTGAGGAATCAACCACATCAACTGAGGAGTCCACCACTTCAACTGAGACCACCACATCAACTGAGGAATCAACCAAATCAACTGAGCCAACCACATCCACTGAGCCAACCACTTCTGCCGAAGCCACCACTTCTGCCGAAGCCACCACCTCAACCGAGCCAACCACCCAACAACCAAGCACCACCCCAATCACATCGTCCACACTCACAACTGTTTCTTCAACCGAGTCTTCAACCGAGACTCAAGCCCAGTCGTCTTCCGACGCCACCCCCTCCGTGAGCTTCAGCAACGAAGCCGGCGTGATCAAAACCTCAGCATTTAGCATCTTTGCATTCCTTTCCTTCTTCTTTATCTAGTTTCGGTATATACTTTTTTATCATTCGTTTCGGTATATACTTTTTTATCATTGGTTTCGGTTTTCCAAAAAATTGTTTATATTACAACCACTAAAAGCTGGGAATGTGCAAGTCCAACACCTCACGGTTCAGATCCAGGATAGCCTTGCCGCCTTCAAAAATACACTCAAAATCAACAAGAAACAAACTCAACACCTCCAAGGAGACATTCAACGTGGGCACAAACACAATGCACATATTGCGGAGATTCATTCGATTGATGCTGTTTTGCGAAATCACCAGCCGCATAAACTTGAAAATCACATAGCTCAAGTCGTAATGGATGCGGTCGACATTGTCGTTGAAATAGTCGCGAAACATCACCGCGAGGCTGGAACCGGGCATCCCCTGGTTGTTCAACACCAATGTGTTCAAGTGGGTATAAGTCTTCAACCCAAGGATGGGCTCGGGCAACTCGCGCAAATACGTCTTGAACAACCCAGCCACCGTGTGCATGTCGGGCTTGGTTTTGAACAAGTCAATGTCAAACTGGGTGTTGAACTGTTCTTTCAACTGGCGAATCGTGGACGCGGAGCCACTGAGGCGGAATATCCCCTCTTCAAACACGGCCCCGGTCTTGTTGAGGTAGTCGATGCATCTAAAACAGATGCTAGGAACCTGGCGGCCCCAAAATTCGTGGTTGGAGAGCTCAAATGCCGCGGTGACATCACGGCCGAAAATCGTCTTGGTGAGGTCAGCGTCGAGGTTGAGTTGGTTGAGGTAGTGCAGCACATTGGGTTGAGGCGACTTGGCGGCAGCAGCGGCACTGGCGGCACTTGCAGCGGCAGCAGCAGCGGCAGCAGCAGACACCTCGTTGTCATCGACATTGCTCATGGCCCTCGTTCTAAACGGGAAATAGCTTCTCTTTTTCGTCGCCTTCTTTTCTTCAGACGTTGCCGTGGCCATCGACGCCTGATCGGTGGCAGAACTTGGCCCACTACTCGCATTGGCATTCGCATTGGCATTCTGCGTCAATATCGGCGTCGACGTCAGTGATGCCATCGTGCCCGTCGATACCATTGTTGGCGACATTGCATCAAAACTGTCATACCTCGACCCAAACGACTCTTCGTTAAATTGCTGGGGCGACGACGCCGTCGACCCCGAGTCAGCTTCGGTAAACTCAATCAACGCCGTAACCCAGTCATTCCTCTCCTCGTCAGTCTCAGCACAAAAGAAATGCTTGGTTACCGACGTGTGCAACTTCTTGGCCGCCTTGTACGACTCCATCACCAAGAATGCGTGTCTATACCCCTTCTCATCGGCAACGGAATCGGTGCTCTGCCGGCCAATCTGCGACCCCTTCAACCGAATCTGCTCGAGAAGCGTACCACCAGGGTTCTCGTAAATCTCGAAATACGGTCCGTCAACCTGGCACCATCGGATCTTCCACGTGCTCCCGAGGCCCTTGTACCGCCGCACCAAAAAGCCTTCCTTGCGCGCGCCGCTCTTGAAATCGTCCAATGGGTTGACAAAGTCAAGCGATAAAAAGAGGCAGATCCGGTACAACACCATGTGCGGGATATGCGGCATAAGGAATATCGAATTAAAATAGTTTTGCAACGTCGACCGCCTCGACTCAATCTTGGATGGCGTGGTGGAGAGAAACAACTGCTTGTCGGGCAAAACCGTCAACCCAAAGTACTCAACAATGGGGCGGATCTCATTGTCAAACGCCTGCATTTGCGAATACGTCTTGCGTATCCTCCACATCTCCTTGTGTGTCTCGCGGTCGTTGATGGTCATGGTGATGTTGGGGTCGTCGGCCTTTTTCAGCGCTTGGTTCATTGAGTTGACATTGATTGTCGACACCACCGAGATGAATATGGTGTGAAACTCCTCGGGCTTGATAAATAGCGACGACTCGTCCATATCGGTTTTGGGGGTGTGGAGTACATTGAAACTGGACCCTGGTGTCTGGGGCCCGGTGGAGATGCTTTGCGACGATATGGTGGGAGTGGTTAGAGATGGTCTTTCCATCTCGTATGGCGGTGCCAATTGTGCTGGTGAATTATACGCGGCATGGCTGGCGTTAACCATACCAATCAGCGGGCTCGTCACATTGAACGGGATTGGCGTGACGGGGGCTTCAACCCGGTTGAAGTTCGACGCCATCTGGTTGGGCGGAGTGTCAAACGCCCGCATTTCCGGCGACTCGACTCCGCGGTGCGGCGATTTCAGCCCATTGGGGGCAGCCAAGTCGGGTGTGGGCGTATTGTCGAAATTATGGTGCGGCTTGATGTTGGGCGGCTTGATTCTTGATGATTTGTACGTTGACCCCACCGAGCTGGTGCTTCGGGCTAGGTTTTTGTTTCCTTGGTAAACCTTTGACGACAGCAATGAGGAGGATGTAGATCCTCCTCCTGTTGCTGCTGATGCCGTCGTGGGTGCTGTTCCTGCTGCTGCTGCTGCTGCTGCTGATATGGGCGTTGTTGATGCTGATATGGTGGATACAGCAGAAATTACCGATGACACGCTGACATCGGCTCCTGCAGGCGACGACAGCAGCACATCGCGGGACCTGGCAATCGCATCACTTTCAGTTGCGCCATTGGCTAGGCTGCCATTGATGGGGTCATTGGCCACACTGCCGTTTCTCTCTCCCCCGTCGTTGCTTGAGCTTTCATCGTAGCTGGCCTTGGTGTAGGACGACAACTCGCTGCCGTTGGACTGCGAGGTGGGCAAGTTGCCCATAGACGTCGACGTGGACAAGAGCAGCGGCGACGACAGAAGCAACTTTTCTGATGAGTTTCGCCTTCTGCGGGAGGACCTCATGGGCACTTCTCCTGGCGACCTTGTCTCTGATGGCGGTGGTGGTGTTGGTTTGGTGTATGGTGTTTCTTTGGTGTATGGTGTTTCTTTGGAGTAGGGTGTTTCTTTGGTGTATGGTGTTTCTTCGTGTTTTCTTTGCAAATTCAGCAACTGTTGCGTTGGCGATGGCAAGGCTCTGTCGTTGATGGGCATGCGGGGAGAGGTGATGGTTTCTGGCGACGACTGGTTCGGGAGCAACGGCGGCGACCCCAAGGGCAACTGCGGCGTGTCAGAGGAGGCCATTTGCGGCTGCGAGATGGTGAAGGGCAGGGCACTGGCCAGAACCACTTTATACTGCGGGGACGGCTTGTCCCTCAACTTGTCAAGCACTCTGTTTTGAGTCTCGAGTAGTGCGCGTAACTCTCTATTTTCAAAGAGCAACTGTTCAATGTATTGCTGGTCGCTGAGTTTTGAGCGGTCAAACCTGGGGTCGCTGGGCATGGTTTCTGCCGTCTTGGTGCGGGAACGTTCTGTCATGGTTGACATAACGCGCGTGCTGTTTTTGAGTGCCAACTAAAGTGGGGGGGAAATGTTTGAAATGTTTCAGCGGTGGAGTATGAGCAAAGGGTATAGGCTGATGGTGGTGGTTCCAGCGAGAGAGAGGGAGATGGAGTAGCACGTCTATGTTATCTGTCGAGTGTCCTGTTTGAGGTTAAAGGTTTTGACCACCGCCAGAGAAAAAAACCAAAAAAAAAGAACGGAAAAAAAAAAGCCTCAAACAAAACAAAAGAGCGACAGCCAAACAGAGACAGCCAAAGAGCGACAGCCAAAAGGTGAAGATGAATTAGCGTCTAAAAAAGAAATATATACAGCACGACACGAGTAGTTGAAACAGGGGGCAGGTGGAGAGAGAGAGAGAGAGGACAATCAATCTAGAAGTGAGACGAGAGGAGAGGAGGCCGTACACGGTGTAGACTAGGGGGGGGGAGACCAGACCTGCCTTCAACAGAGGGATGGTTACACACAGAGGGACAATGAGATAGGGAGAGAAACGGGGGACTGGAACGCAACAAATTAAGTTTTTCTCAAACACAAATGTCCCAATTGGGAAATTAAAGGGGGGAGGGGGGAGAGCAAAAAAAGGAAAAGCAAAAGGATGAACTTGTCCTCTCTCTTTCCCCTGCCGCCTCTCTCACCCCTGCCGCCTCTCTCACCCCCTTACGCGCCAGCCACCAGCCACTACCCACACACCCACCAGGAAAAGCCAATTTCACCTCGCCACTAGATCTGGCACACACCGCCTCTGTCGTAAGTATCCCCTGCCCCGACACCTGCCGCTGCTGCTGCATCTATTGTCTAGGCGCATTTTTTTGAGCCACTACAATCGCGTGCTGTCGCCATCTGCACGCCAAGTTTCTGTTTGTTTCTCGTTTGTTTCTGTTTGTTGCTGTTGCTGTTGCTGTTTCCCCGTAAGAAAATATCGTTGGCTCTGTTGGCAGGCCTTGACACAAAAAATAACACGCGGCTACTAGCTACTAGCTACTAGCAACAGGCAGCAGGCAGCTGCTGGTCTATCTATTACATCTACACCCCTACTCGCTCGACACCTTTTTAAAGTACGACCTCGTGTGTCTCACCACCTTCCTGTCATCCTCCGGGTCCTTCTTGGGACTCTCGGCCGCCGCCGCCGCTGCTGCTGCCCCTCCTGCTGCAACCCCGACCCCCTCTGCTCTCCCATCCATAATATCCTTAACCATCTTGTTCACCGGCTTGGTCGGCTGCTTCGACTGGTCTTGATAAATGTAGTTGGCCGGCAAGATGGCGTTGGGCATCATTGACCGGCCCAACTTGATCACCTCGTTGGCCCAGATTGTAATGTCGCTGGTGGGTTTCTTGTACGGCGCCCAGTTCTTTTTGCATCCCTTGACGAGCTCCTTCATCACCTGGTCCGACCCCCACGAGTGGTTCCAAAGAATCTCATCGTCATTGTTGAGCCCAATCAAGTGCGAAAAGATCCCCGTGGACAAGGCCCCGTCAGAGTACCCGCCCTCGAGGAACGAAATCACTTTACCCTCGGTGTGGATCTTGGCAAGCTTAACCACGTCCTTGGTAAAGGTGGCGTAGAATGATGTGGGCACATTGATGCCGTGCCTCTGCATCTGCGGGTTCTCATACTCGGACGCGTCAAACCCGGCCGAGATGGTGATCAACGGCTTGAACGGCGGCGGCGGCGTGGGCTTGACAATGGGCTGCTGGCCATGGTGGTTGCCGGCGGGTTGTTGTTTCATGCAATACTTTGTGTACTGCGCCATCTGGTCAAGGTACTCCTTGTACTCCTCGTCATACTGCTTTTTGGCACTATTCAAAAACTGGTTGGCGCGGTTGAGGAGGGCCACGTACTTTGTCAGGTAGTGCTTGTAAAACTCATCCTCAGTCTTCCATTCCTGGAGGTGCACGTTCCAAATGTTCAAGTCGTGGTCCATAATGCACGTGGATGCGTTTTTGATGTTTTCCTTGGTGGCGTACCCCAACTCGGTGGGGTACGACTTGATGTCGTGCAACGAAAAGTAGCCCACCTTGGGGTACGTGGCGAACCGCTTGCCATAGTCGTCGCGGGGATTTAGTTTGGGGTCCACAACCTCGTCCTCTTCCTGTTGGCCATAATCCCCAGTAAACCCGCCCCTCTCCCAGCAAATATCTTGCGACCCATCGCCGTGGTGCAAGTCAATGTCCAAAATAGCCGCGTGCGTCACCCCGTGCTGCTCAAACGCATACTCAATGCCAATCTGGACATTGTTCAAGAGGCAAAACCCACTGGGCAAACACGCGTGCGAATGGTGTCCCGGAGGGCGAATCACCACAAACGCGAGGTTGTGGGGCGAGTTACCGGGGCACACTTTATCAATGGCCGTTTCAATGGTGCCAATCACCCCCTCAATGGCATTGATGGTCTTTGGCGTCAAGTAAATGTCGCCCGTGTTCCAATCCGCCGGCACCTCCAATTCGTCTTGCCCCAACCTGTCGTGGCTCTCGAGACACAATTCAAACAATTTCTTGGGCCAGTTGCGGCCGTGGATCTTTCTCACGTGCGAGGCAAATATACTGCTGCGTCGAGTGGCATTTATCACCTTAAAGTAGAACGGGTACATGGTGACGGCGCTCGCCACCCCAATGCAACTGGCCAACAATCGCTGCGGCCGCTCAAAGATGGTTGACAAGTACGACTTGGTCACCCATTTGCGGCCAAACGCATGCTCGGCTGAATACGGCGACAACACCACCAACGTCCGGTCCGAATCGCGCTCAAACCGCGGCGACTCCGTCTTGATGTGCGGGTTGGACGCCACGAAATCGTCAAATGCCTGCGTGTACTTGGTCAACCCTTCGTCAATCAACACTGACGGACGCAAGATGGAATCGAGGTCCAATTTCTGCTGGTTATAATAGTCCAACCCGGGCGACCCCGTTTTCTTGTACGCTATCCTCGGCAAGAGACTATACCGCCTCCTGGCCTTGAACTTGGGGATCTGCTCGCTATCCTGCTCATTCTCCTCCAACTCGGCAATGTCAACAATGCTCTGGTCGCGCGTGTAGTCACCACCATGGCCGGCAATGGTGGTGTTTGGCAACACGGTATGGTCGATGCTAATGTCGTTTTCGTATTCGGTGGTGGTGGGGCGGATGGTGAGGGTGGTTTCAAACGCCTCCACCAATGAGTCCTCGCTGTCATTATTGTGGTGCTGTTTGAGCTTGGACATGTAGTGCTCTATAGTGGACAAGAAGATACTGATTCAAAGTGACTTGATTTGGAAGGGGGAGAGAAAACAAAGAAAATAAAATTTAGCGTCACCAAAACAACGCGCAAACACAAGCTACGGCAAATGTACGATTATGGTTGCCGTGGGTGGGCAGTACCAATTTGGATAGAAGCATTTGGCAGTACCAATTTGGATAGAACCAAATGCTGTGGGTATTGCCACTGTGGTTACAGTTAAATATACAGCAGCTTAATGACCATTTTCCATTTTCCATTTTCCATTTTCCTCGATGAGTCTGGGGTCGTCGACGAGGGTGAAATTTCACCTGCAACAACCAAGAGGCATTGCAATTCTTTTCTTCCTTGGTTTAGGGAAAAATGCCCTTTCCGTGTATAAAACTATGCTACATCCCAACCTTTTCAAACACCTTGGGTTTGATCTCCTGGGCCAACCTTGGCGCCTCTCCCACATTGTGCCGTCTCTTTTTCAACACATTCTCAATAAACGCCTCGCCCGCCTTGTAGGAAGACCGCACCAAGGGACCACTAGCAACGTACAAGAACCCCATCTTCAACGCCGTGTCCCTCCAGTAGTCAAACTTGTCTGGAGTCACATACTCCACCACCTTCATGTGTCTCTTTGTGGGTCTCATATACTGGCCAAACGTCACCACATCACAGCCAATCTCTCTCAAATCGGTCAATGTCTGCAACACTTGGTCGTCGGTCTCGCCAAACCCAAGCATGAGCGATGTCTTTGTAATCAATGTGGGCTTGGTCTGCTTTGCCCGCTCAAGAACCGCCAACGACTGGCGGTACGTGGCCCTCCGGTCTCTGATATGTGGCGTCAACGCCTCCACCGTCTCTAGATTGTGCGCATACACGTCCAACCCCGACAGCGCCAATATGCCAACCATGTCCAAATCGCCGCGGAAATCGCCACCAAGCACCTCCACGAGAATGTGCGGCGCCTTTTGCTTAATCTTCACCACCGTCTCGGCCAAGTGCCGCGACCCGCCATCGCTCAAGTCGTCCCGATCAACCGTGGTCAACACCACGTACCCCAATCCCCAACGGCTGATTGCCTCCGCCGTGTTCTCCGGTTCCATGGGATCTGGCGCGCTGGGCTTCCTATTGGTCTTGACCGAGCAGAACCGGCACCCACGCGTGCACGTGTCGCCCAAAAGCATAATGGTGGCGGTGGCCTCGGACTTTTTCCCGCCCCAGCACTCGCCAATGTTGGGACACTTGGCCTCCTCGCAAACGGTGGCGAGCTTCAACTCGCGCACGTCCTTCTTGACACTGTGGAACGACTTGCCCTTGGGGATGGGCACCTTCAACCACGGTGGGAGCTTGGCGTTGGGGTCCTTGCGCGCTGCCTCCAACGGGTCGAGCATGTCCTTGGCCTTGCCAGACACGAAATCATCAAACGATGGGCCCTTGTTTAGTTCATCGGTGAAAATCGTTCTCTTTCTTTTTGGCTTGGTAGTTGTGGCGGTGGCGGTGGCACTCTCACCAGCAGCGGTTGCAAGCGAGCGTGTTAGCGTAAGCGCTCTGAAGAACGGCTGCCTGGGTAACATGAGGGGGTTTTGGGAAGGCAAAAGTTGTCTGGAGTGGACTCAGCCAGGATGAATGTGGTTCCACACATTGAAGTTTTTTTTTTTTTTTGGTTTGGGTTTTGAGCTCCCCTCACGTGATGGCCGAGTCAAGAAACACTTTTTTGACTTCTCCTGTACGACCGGGTCACCAATGGATGGCCTCCGGGTTCCAAGCAGCACATATTGTCTATGGTGTTTGTTTAGTATATACAGCTACAAAAGAGTGGATACCAGTGTCAGAGCATTCTGTGGATCTTGTCGTCTTTAAACTGGTCCAAACTGTCCAAGCTGCTCCACCATTTAAACAAAAATGTCTGGCAAATCAACTTGAACCAGGGCGTAAACACCAAAGACTCGTCTCCAAACATCTGCCTCAACTCTTGGGCATCGACATACTTGAAGTCCTTCACTTCGTTGTAGTTGGCATTGATGGAAACGTCGTTTTTGGCCTTCATTATCAAGATGTAGTCAATCTCGTGTTCGCCCCATTTGGAGTCCTCTCCACCACTAGCCGACTTGTAGTGGATCCGGGTGAGGTAGGTGAATATATCCAACGGGGTGTCCGAATAGGGGATGCCCAATTCGTGCTCCAATTTCCTCTGGGCGGCAACCTTGGCGCCATGGACGGCATTGCCCAAGTGGTTGACATTGTTGTTTTCGTGGCCCACCCCGAGCTCAGAGGGGACACACAAGGGGTGTGAGCAGCAGGTGTTTGTCCACATGGCGGGGAAGGTAATCTTTTCATCGGCTCTCTGCTGCAACAATAATTTCCCATCATTGTTGAATAAAAACACCGAAAATGCCCGGTGCAAAAGCCCGAGGTTGATGTTATCCATAACGTGGCATAGTTTCTTGGTCCCGGCGCCGACGGGTTCGTCGTTGTAGTTCAACACGATGCAAAGCTCCTCCATCAACCTGATCTGTTCCTCGTCGTGGCCAACAAACAAGCCCGAGTCGGTGGACGCCGACGAGTCGGACCCCGATGATCTGGGGATCCCCGAGATGTTTTTGAGCGGAGTCACTTCGGACCACTTGGACAAGATGTCCTGGGTGCTGAGGCTGGAGACCAACTGGTCGTATGCGGAAGATGAAGTCATTGGTATGCTATAGTGGGGTGGGGGTGGTAAGACGCTATTGAAAAAAAATGGGACTACCTTTTCTTGAAACAACTGTTTGTATGTGTAGGGTGTTTCTGCGTGCGTGCGAGAGGTCAAGTTGGTGACTGTCAATCTTTGCACGGAAGTCCTAGTGTTGATGGTTTACAAAAATTTTTCTCCCCCTGACAAACACACACACACATTCTCGCTTGCCTCATTTCTTTTTCTTTTTTCTTTTTTTTTGATACGACGCGCGCATTCAGTAGTTGGGATGGGGTGCGCTACCAGGTGTGGATCTGTGCCCCCCCAAGAAGTGGCTACCAGATGAACACCACAGTTTTCTTTTTGACTGGGCTCCCCCCCCCTTACCTTACCGTACTTTGGCGGACCCCTCTGGCTGGTTGCTTGGGGGAGATATGCTTCCATGGTGCACCTGACCATCTTGCCATCAACCCCAACCCCAAACCCTCAGTCAGTACGCCCCACCCACACTTTTCATTGTTTTGCTGGCCCCAACCCGGATAACCCCCAAACTGTGAAACGGAAATCTCTCACACTCCCCCAAAAATTTAGTGCTGAAAATTTTTCGACCACGTCGTTGATTTTTTCACCATTGTTTTTGACACCCACAAACAGATAACATCAGCACCACCAACACACCGCCAGGAAAAAGACCCTTGCTATATCCACCCTTTCTTGTGCGACCGTTTCGTTAACTCGTTTTCTTGTCGATTCCCCCCCTTTTTGATCCATTGGTTATATTACATCTGTCCCAAGTTTTGATTTCATCATGGCTTCCACCTCCACCTCCACCGATTTCGCCTCCAACTCCGCCAAGTCCGGCGCTGCTCCACGCAAGTTCATCAAGAGACCCGATGACTCTGGCTTGAAGCAACAGGTTGACACCTTGAAGGACGAGATCAAAAAGTTGGACTTGCAAAACAACGAGTTGAATGCCCAGATTGCCAAGCACCAGATTGACCAAAAGATCATGGACAAGAGAAACAAGTTGCAGGCTGAGTTAAAGACCTTGGTTGCCAAGCAGTCCACGTCCAAGAATGAAAGAAACGCAATCAACGACCAGATCAAGACCATTGACCTGGGCTTGAAGAAGAGGATTGCCGAGATCCAGGCCCAAACTTCCAAAAACAGCTTCAAAAACACGGCCGAGGTTGACGCCAGAATTGCGTACTTGGACGGCGAGATTGACTCTGGCAGCTTGAAGTTGGCCGACGAGAGACGTTTTGTTAAGGAAATGTCCTCGTTGCGCAAGTTGAAGAAGGACTTTGGCGGTATTGAAAAGACCCAAGAGTTGATTGACCAGGACAAGGAAAAGATTGCCGAGTTGAAGAAAAAGTTGAGTGCCACCCACAACAAGGAGGTGCAAGCCCAGTTTGAGTCTATCCAAAAGGAATTGGACGAGATCAACGACTCCAACAAGTCCATCATTGGCAAGAGAAACGAGTTGTACGACCAAAGAACCGAGATCAAGAAGCAAAAGGATGCCAAGTACGAAGAAATCAGAAAGTTGAGATCGGACTTTGACCAAAAGTTTGCCACCTTTAAGAAGCAATTGACCGAGGAGAAGAAAAAGAGAGAAGAAGAGGAAAAGGCCCAGCGCCAGCAGGAGAAGCAGCAAAGAAGAACAGAAGAGGCACAAAGGCAATTGACCGAAGCTTCTGTTCCTGCCTTTTCGGAAGAGATCAACTCCATCCACACCTTGTTGGCCTACTTTGACCCCACTTATGTCAAGCCAGCCCCCAAAAAGGCCGACGATGCTGCCAATGGCGGCAAGTTGTTGCCTGTAACGGAAAACTTTAGAAAGATTGAGTTTCCTGAAGACGTTGTTGTTATCAAGAAGGAGCAGGAAGCGTTCTTTGCCGGGTCCAAGGCCAAGAAGGGCGGCAAGGGTAAAAAGACCAAGAGCAAGAATTTCACCGTGGCTCCCGAGGTTATTGTCTCGTTGAGCGACTTGTCGATCCCCTTCCCTGCCAAGGAAGAAGACGTTCCGGAAACTGTAAAGGTTTTGAAGGAGACCTTGGCCGCTTTGGAGGAGAAGCAGGATGAGCAGACCAAGCACAATATTGAAAAGGCCAAGGCTAGAATTGCCAAGTTGGAAGCTGAAGAAGACAAGGCTGAGGCTGAAGAAGCTGGTGAAGGGGAAGAAGAGGAGGCAGTTGCAGAGGAAACTGAGCAGCCAGAGGTTGTTGAGGAGCATGACGAAGTTAAGGAGGAGGAGAATTCCGAAGCATAATTAGACATTTAGCGCTTTGTAAAAAGAAAACAAACACACCACCATCATTGTGTATACACTATAGACTTGAAATCAGTGCCCGATATGCTGCTTACATTTTGAACCGTTTGCACTACTGTAGATGAGATGGGTCGTGTCTGTTTCGATTTCACAAACTTTTCACAAAGTATGCGGATGCACCATCCACAGCACCACCACCACCACCACCACCACCACCAGAACCACCACAACCATGGCCAAGCGGAAGAATACAGAGGTTGAAGCGTTGCCTACAAAGAAACCTACAAAGACCAGCCCCGTGGTAAACATCTCGGTGTGCATCCCTTCCACGGTAGTGTCTCGCGCCAACGCCTACAACTTGGAGCAGATAACCACCATTGCCTACCAAATCGCCAAAGCCGCCACCATATACAACGTGCTGGAGATTGTCATATTGGATGTCCCTGAACATGTTGAACCAAGCCAGAAAGTCATTAGTTTGGCCCACGCCAAGGGAGGCACCAAGCTCAAATTCGACGAAGCGGAGCCCGTGCTGCTGCTGCTGCTGCTGCTGGAAGCGGGTGCAGCACAAGACAACGGCAACTCGCTATTGTTGGCGAGCTTGTTGCAGTTTTTCATCACGCCGCCCTACCTCGTCAAAACAGTGTTTTCGCCGCATTTGAACCCCAAATTGAAGGATATACTTGCCAAGTTCAAGCACGCACACAAGTTGCCCAAAATCACCACTCTCCCATTCATGAGCAACAACGAGGTGTACCGCGACTTCAAAGAGGGGCTCGTTATACCGCGGGAAACCCCCAAGGTGAATAAAAAGTCGCAGGCCAAGAAGGTCAAGGCCGACCGCAAGGTTGCGGTCTCCAAGTACGTCAACGTGGGCGAGGCATCCGCGTTGGAGCTTGACTTGAAGAGAGAGATTCCCATTTACAGTCGAGTCACGGTTGATTTGAAAAACAAAACCATTGTGTCGCCGC
Organism: Zhuliangozyma parablackwelliae; assembly: GCA_030585045.1. Classification (NCBI taxonomy): domain Eukaryota; kingdom Fungi; phylum Ascomycota; class Pichiomycetes; order Serinales; family Debaryomycetaceae; genus Zhuliangozyma; species Zhuliangozyma parablackwelliae. The sequence goes on along the minus strand of JAJMCF010001496.1, from coordinate 1,014 downwards.
AGCAGGCGTATGGTGTGGCGGGACACCGCGGGGCGTTTGGGTACCATGTGCGCATGGCCACCAAGTTTAGCCAGTTGTTCACCGAGAGCCCCATAGCCGAGGGGTACGCCAGCACGGTGTATGTCCCGTGCAACGACTACTTTGGCGGCGACAAGAAAGTTGACGAGTTGAAGGAGATACCCCGGGTAGGGGCCAAGGGTGTGGCAGGAGAGAATGTGCTTGTGGTGGTTGGCAAGTACCGCCAGTTGCAGAATGCGTTTGCGGCTGACAAGGAGGCGTTGCTGGGAGTGGACTCTGTGGGCCAGATGTTTGACGGCACCTTGCCTATCCCCGACGGCGCCAGGGTCGAAGACGCTCTACTTGTTGCGTTGACCAAGATGGCCGACCTAGAAGTACATACAACATAAACATAAAAAGAAAAGAAACAGTAGATCTAGAACCTCCTTTCAACTTGTAAAAATAAAAAGAAAAGAAAACAAATCTCGCCCAATTCGGCAGTGCCCAATACTACTTACTGTAAACATGGAAATCGTCAACCTGCAAACAGACAAACTGATGCTAAAAATACATCTACCTTTGATTGGCGCACGACTGTTTTTGTTTATTAAATTTTTTTAGCTGCCCTCGTCGATTTCTCTCTGCTCACTCTCCCTCGTTTTTTTCTTCCCACCAACTCAGACAACCAACAACAACAACCCAGTCCCACAAGTTCTTCTAGTTCACACTCATCCTTTCTACACCTGAACTTGATCCAACAGTAGATAGATCCCAACTCCATACCCACACACACACCCACTACAGCTACACTCGTTACATAAACCCAACTATAGCCCCACCCACCACATCCACAACCTCTACACCAACATGCACATGAAATACTTGACCACATTGGCTACTTTGTTAGCCACCACATCCGCCATCGGAGACGTATGTATACCCAACAACCAGAAGGGGGGGCAGAACCTTTCATGCATTTGTGCAGTTGCCCCCTTTTTTCTTCTTTTTTTGCTTGGC
>JAJMCF010001494.1:0-35456 GCA_030585045.1 Zhuliangozyma parablackwelliae | reverse complement strand
GCTTTTGACACTTTTGTATTGCTTCACCATGTGCTGGTGCTTTTGTGTGTGTGTATATGTGTATGCCAACTATATGTGTGCCATGTATGTTCTCGGTCCCAAAAATTTCTTCTTTCAAACTATACCCGACGCGTTGCAAATTCAAGAGACCCACGCGTTGACTTTCTGACCCAGATGTACAATACAAGACCAAATGCTCAGTTCAAACCACCACGGTTGGTCCGGAAAGCAGAAACGCCCGTGCTGAGCACAACAACCTTGGTGCAGCGTGACGTTAACACCACGCGTATACCTCAGCTTAGCAGCACGCCGAAAATGCCCCTCCACAAACCCCCCATCAAAAGAGCGGCGCCTGCACCGCCAGCATCACTCTCATCTGCCGAGACTCAGAAACGCCCGAGGCTGGAACCGTCAGGTGCCGTTTCCGAAAGGTATTCTGTCCAGTGGAGGAAAAAGACGGCAAAAAAGAACAAGACGTGGGACGGCGACGGGACTGTCATAATTACCCATAGTGGTGGCGTGTACGAGCTCAGTTTAAAGAATGACAGCGGGAAAGTGATGGGGAGGAGGACATTCAATGCCGTGCCGAGTCCGGACGCGGTGCTCTCTGTTGGGGTATATGAGATTGAACTTGACGAAAAGCTAGCGTCCGATGGCGGTGAGGCTGCTGACGCGCCAGAAGCTACAGCGACACCAACCCCGTCTGCCGCTGCTGCTGCCGCTGCCTCCTCCGCCACCACTCCTCAATCCAACGTTATCAAAGGCGGCTTCAAGAAAGTAGCCCCGGCCAACTACACCGCACCGGCGAGTTCCAGAAAGGGGTTGTATGAAGATTCGCCCCACGCGCTTGTCATGCCCTCTCCCGACCCCAAGTACGTTTCCGTGCGGATTGACCCCCATTTGGCCACCAAGCTCCGGCCGCACCAAGTAGAAGGGGTGACGTTCTTGTACGAGTGCTTGCTCGGGTTCCGCGGCTACAGCGGCCACGGGTGCTTGCTTGCAGACGAGATGGGGTTGGGCAAAACATTGATGACGATAACCACTATTTGGACATTGCTCAAGCAGAACCCGTTCCCTGAGCAAAAGCGGCCTCTTTTGCACAAGGTGTTGGTGGTGTGTCCGGTGACGTTGATCAACAACTGGAAGCAGGAGTTTGTCAAGTGGCTCGGCACCAACAAGATCAATGTGTTGACCATGAACGGCTCCATTGACGAAAAGCAAGCGATCCTCAGCTTTGGCAAACTCAACGTGTACCAGGTCTTGGTGGTCAACTACGAAAAAGTGACCGCCCATTTCCAGGAATTGTCCACCGTCAAGTTTGACTTGCTTGTTTGCGACGAAGGGCACCGGCTAAAGAACAGCGCCAACAAGGTGTTGAACGGCTTGGTGAAATTGGGCGTGCCGCGCAAAATTGTGTTGACCGGCACCCCGATCCAAAACTACTTGATTGAGTTCCACACCTTGGTTTCTTTCTTGAACCCCGGGGTGCTACCTGACCTCAAGGAGTTTCAAAGAAAGTTTGTCAACCCCATCACCCGCGCCAGGGACGTCAACTGCTTTGACCCTGAGGTGAAGAAGCAGGGCGACGAGATCTCGCTGCTGTTGATTGCATTGACGCAAAAGTTTATCTTGCGCAGAACCCAGGCGATTTTGGCAAACTACCTCACCACAAAAACCGACGTGTTGTTGTTTGTTCCCCCCACCGAGTTGCAGGTCGAGCTCTTTCAGCACGTCTTGAGCTTGAAGAATTTCAACCAGCTAAACTCGGGGTCCCAGTCATTCACGTTGATCAACTTGTTTAAAAAGATTTGCAACTCGCCGTCGTTGCTTGAAACCGACGAGTTCTTCAAGGGCATCTCCAGCAGTGGTGGCAGCGAGTTTAGAAACTTGGCCACGACGTCGGGCAAAATCGGCATTTTGGTGCCGTTGCTTCTTGAAATCGGTACTCAAGGGGAAAAGACGGTTTTGATCTCAAACTATACAAAGACATTGGATTTGCTCGAAAATGTGTTGCTGAAGTTGGGAATCTCCTTCTCGAGACTAGACGGGTCGACGCCAAACAATATGCGGGGCAAGCTAGTGAACCAGTTCAACAAGTCCGACATTCAGGTGTTTTTGCTCTCGTCCAAATCCGGGGGCATGGGTATAAACCTCGTTGGAGCTTCGCGCCTTATCTTGTTTGACAACGATTGGAACCCGTCGACGGATTTGCAGTCCATGTCCCGAATCCACCGGGATGGCCAGTTAAGGCCGTGCTTCATCTATCGTATCTTCACTGCCGGGTGCATCGACGAGAAGATCTTTCAGCGCCAGTTGATGAAGAACAAATTGAGCGATAAGTTTCTCGACAACGATGCCGCCTCCAAGTCGGACGTGTTTGACTATAACGATTTGAAAAACTTGTTTGAGGTGAGCCAGACTCGCTCCAACACCCACGATTTGTTGGAGTGCAGGTGTGAGGGAGATGGGTCGGCATTGGCGTTGGAGGAGGACGACAATGACAATGGTGGCAAACCATCCCCCATCAAGCATGGGTCCTGGATGTCGGCAGCAGAGTTGAAAGACCTTGTTGGCGACAACGAGGACGCCTTGAAGAAATCGGCAGTAAAGTTTGCCTTGAATGACTACCACCACTACGACCCACACATAAATCGGAACCTCGAGTTTGACCCGGTGTTGCACAAGATTATCAACAACAAGTCGTACACCAAGCCACCAATCACATTCATCATGCTGAAAGTGTCCAACCCGAGAAATGAAGGGACTAATGAGGAAGATGAAGGGACTTAATCCTCTTCTTGTATATATCTATCCACTCGCTTTATTTAGTCTAGCCTCGGCGGCCCTTGCCCGCTGCTCTCTCATCAACCTCATCTTTTGCTGGTCGCTCAATCCACTCAAATCGTCAACCTTGGGGCCGAGCTGGTTGACAGACGACACCCGTGGCTTTTTCAACTCCAACTCGGTCTTTCTCGCCAACTCTTGCTGGATCAATTTCTGCTTCTCGGACTTGATCTGGTCGGCCTTCGCCGTCTCCTCCGCGTCGAGCTCGTCTTTTGATTTCGGCGGGCCAACTTTTGCTGCCTCCCAGTCGCAGTACGCCTCGCCAAGCTTGTGTCTCGCTATTTGAAACACCTTGCCGGTCTCGTGGTCAGACACTTCCGCCGCGGTGCGCCCCGCAGCATTCACCGATCCGGGAGCCGCCTTGAGGTTGACGAGCAAGACCTGGACCATGTGTCCAAGTCCGTTGGACGCAGCGTAATGCAACAATGTCGGCGTGTGCGAAAACCTATCGGTTGGCTGGAGCTCAAAGGTATTCACGTCGATGTTGTTCTGCTTGATAAAGCTTATAACCTTTGGCGCCTTTTGCTTCTTCAACAAACCCACCAACTCAGCAGTGGCCTCTTCTTGTCTAATCTGTTCAATGGGCTTTTCCACCTTTTCCACTTTCCGGTCGGGCGTTGACTCCTTTGCCACCTTCTTGGTTGCGGCTTTGGGGATGTCCACCGTCTTGAGGTACATCAACTCGACCCATGCGCGTTTCAATTCGGAGGTTGTGGCTCTTTTTGTGGTAAAGGGAAAGCTTCTCACCCGCTCGTCGTTGTTTTGAATCACGGCTCCTTCGTACCCCACCAAGATTTTCCTGGTTGACGGCCCGTTGGCGCGGATGAATATGGAATCGCATTCGGCCAAATGGGTCTTCCACTCGCCCAACAACTCCCTCACTTCCTGGACCAACGCCTGTTCGTTATACCGTCTGATGGTCGAGCCCGCCGAGTTGGCTTTCCCTCTGGCATTGTCGCTCGCGCTTTGTGCCCCACCCTGTTTCCGCCGCGTGGTGTACCGGTGGAACGTTTTGGACACCACAATATTCACCGCTTGCTCTTGGAGCGAGGCTTGCTTGTTGGTGGCATTGCCGCGGGTGTTTTTCGCGGCGTGAGATACAATAGCCCCAGCGAAATGGCCCCCGCCAATCATAAACAAAGCAGACTTGCCAACTTTTCGCCCCGATACCTGGCGCAAACCAAGCAGCGGGTCCTTCAACTGGGTGCTTGAAAGGACAGCCCGGTACACTCCGAGCGCCTTGTCTGCCGGCACGAGCGGCGACTTGAAGAGGATAAATGGCGATTTTGTATTGAGAAAACTCACCGTTGACTCGTCATCGTCCTCGTCGCGGGTCGCCAATTTCTGCATCAAGCTTTGTAGTTTCTGTTCCTGTTCGTCGACATTCCCCTTTTCCTGTGTGTCCACCTCTGGTATAGCCTCTAGTTTCAGCTCAGTTTCCGGCTCAGTTTCCAGCTCCAGCTCCGAGCCAGACAAACTTTCTATCGACTCCTTCTCTAGCAAGTCGTCAAACTCCTCCTCGGTAACCGGTGGCAACTCTCTTAGTGCCCGCTTGAGGTTGTATCTGTGGAGATCAGACTTGTAGTAATCTGGGTCACGATGACTCACGGGTTTTGCCACTTTTTGTTCTGGTTCTGGTTCTGGTTCTGGTATTGAGTCAATTGAGACTGTTTTCAACGTCTTTGAGTCAAAGTATAGAAGCTCCAAGGAGCTCAACACTGTCTCGGGCAAGCCGTAAACATATAGGTCCTTCGATGTCATACTGGTTGGTGAGTCAGTATTTTTTTTTTTTTGTTTTTACTTCGCTCTGCTTTGTTTGGGATTTGCCACCTGTTCTTGTACATATACATATATACATGACTACTTAGACCCGTACTCGTGGCACTTTTTCAAAAAGTATTCAATCTGCTTAGGGTCCATAAACGGGTGTGTGCCGTGCCCAAAGTTGATGATATAGTTCTGCTTGCCGCCGCCGAATCCGGCAATCATCTTCTTAACCTTTTGGTCAATCACCTCATGCGACCCGTACATCACCCCGGGGTCCAAGTTGCCCTGCAAAGTGATTCTTCTGCCATTCACCACCTTCACGGCGTCTTGTGGGCGGTACAACCAGTCAAGAGACACGGTGTCGTAGCCGGCATTGCACAAATCGTCCAAGGCGTACCACGCACCCTTGGCAAAAACCGTCAACGGGATGTTTTCCTCCACGCCCAACTCCTTCAACCTCTTTGGCAACTTTTCGGCAATCTGCTTCAAGTAGGGCAACGAAAACTCGTTGAATTCGTCGGGGCCAAGCTCCAGGGCCCACGACTCAAACACCTGCAACATCTGAGCGCCAGCAACCACTTGTTGGGCCAAAAACTCGACACAGGCGTCGCACGTGGCTTGCAAGAGCTCGTGGGCCGCGTCGGTGTACTCGTAGATCCATTGCTTGGCAAACCTAAACATTTTGGACCCCTGGCCCTCCGTCATGTACACGAGCAACGTCCATGGAGCTCCGACAAAGCCCAACAACGGCACACGGCCATTCAACTTGGTTCTCGTGAGCGTGATGGCTTTGTACGCCCAGTCGAGCTTCTGCTTCACGTCTGGCTTCAAGTCGATCCGGGAAAAGTCCTTTGGGCTTCTCAACGGGTCCACAAACACCGGACCTTTACCTTCAACCATGTCGATTTCAAACCCCATTGCTTGCGGAATGACCAAAATGTCACTGAAAATGATGGCCGCGTCGATCAACCCGTCGAAATGGTCAATGGGCTGTATGGTAATGGTCGACGCTGTCTCTGCATCCTGACACGATTGGAAAAAGTCTTTCTTGCCCTTGACTTTGTGGTATTCGGGCAAATACCGGCCTGCTTGGCGCTGTTGACATAGCTTTGTTAGTACGTGTGGATACGCAAGTCCAAAGTGGTGGGAGCAACATACCATAATCCAGATGGGGGGTCTTTCAACCTTTTCTCCTCTAGCGGCCCTAAGGATCAAGTCGTTCTTTAACGGAGCAAATTCTGGCATGGTTAGTCGATTGGAAATGGCTCCTTTACAAAGTTGCTGAAAAATAATTAGCACAAGCAAAAAAAGAAGAACAGTTGAAAAGAGATAGTCACGTGACAAGATTGCTGTCTGGGGAAAACGCAGAAAACAGAAAAGAACAACCCTTGTTGTATCCACACTCAGCCGTTTACCTACTCTAGATAATGACAACTGAAGAGGGAGAAGTGCAGCCGGTGCAGCAGCAGCAGCAGCAGCAGCAGCACGGTCAAGGGCAAGGGCAAGACCTTGAGCAGGAGCAAGAGCAGGCCGCCCAGGCTCAACCATTGGCGTCCAATGGCAACCGCGAAGGTGTGGCTCGCCCCAAGTCCAAGCAACAGCAACAGCAACAGCCCAAACAAAAGAGCAGCCAGCCCAATGTTTTCGTGCGCGGGATTAGAGCCGTGTTTGGGTACAGAAAGACATCGTTGTCGTTTCTTGTTATCTTGACCACTATCCTCACCATTGGATTGTCATACATTGACAACAGCTTGGAATACACCGTGGGTCTTCCAACCGACCCCTTGGAGAAGGAGACTTTGAGCTCAGCGTGGTTGGACTTGCAGAATATCGCCCGCCACCAGCACACTTACGGCTCGGTTGCCAACGATAGGGTGCACGACTACTTGCAAACCAGGATTGTCCAGCTCAGCAAGGGCAAGTCGTACATTGAGTTTGACAACGACTTGAATGGCACCAACAACCAGTTGTTTTGGACACGTGGTGCACCCAGAACCGTGTCGTACTACGAAAGCAACAACTTGTTGGCGCGGGTCAATGGCACCGACCCCGCGTTGCCGGCGTTGTTGCTCAGTGCCCACTACGACTCGGTGCCCTCTTCCTTTGGCGTCACCGACGACGGGATGGGCATTGCTAGCTTGTTGGGTGTGTTGGAGTACTATGCCAAGTCCAAAAGGCAGCCCAAACGTACAATTGTGTTTAACTTTAACAACAATGAGGAATTTGGGTTGTACGGCGCCACGGCGTTTTTAGCCCACCCGTGGTTCAAGCAGGTGGGCTACTTTTTAAACTTGGAGGGAACGGGCGCCGGAGGCAAGGCCATATTGTTTAGAAGCACCGACTACGGTATTGCCAAGCATTTTGGCAAAGTGCGGTACCCCTATGCCACGTCTGTTTTCCAGCAGGGGTTCAACAATCATTTGATCCATAGCGAGACAGACTATAAGGTCTACAAGGAAAAGGGAAACATTAGAGGGTTGGACTTGGCATTCTACAAGCCCCGAGACATCTACCACACTGCCGAGGACAATATCAAAAACATTGATATCAAGTCGTTGTGGCACATGCTTTCCAACTCTATTGATTTCTCCAACCACGTGAGCTCGAGAAAGATTGATTTGGACGAGCAGGAGAAGCAGGGGGGACCGGCCGACTTTGCTGTGTATGCAAGTTTCTTGAACTATTTCTTTGCTGTGCCGGTGTCGGCATTGGTGACGATCAACACCGTGGCCATTGCTTTGTTCCCCGTTGTTGCCGTGCCCTTGTTGTTTATCATCCTCAAGTACAAGAAGAACCTTGTACTCACCCCCTTGAACTTGCTCAAATTGCCCGTGTCCACCGTGTTGGTGGTGGTTATTATTGTTTTGGTCAATAGTAATGGTGCGGCGTCTGTGAATCCGTTCTTGCCGACTTCGCACCCATTATTGCTTGTGGTCAACTCCACGGCAATTGCAGCGTTGCTGTACTATATCTTTTTGAATGGGTTCAACTTGTTGTTTTACTGGTTCAAGTCGCCCAATGGCGACGAAAAGTTGGTTTCCATTTTGGAGGTGGCGTTCTTGTACTGGGCCGTGTTGATCTACGCCACACACGGTCTCTCGCAGAATCAGATTGGAGACGACCACACGGGCGAGTTTCCATTCACCCTCTTGTTCTTGCTTCAGGGGACCCTGGCGATATTGGGGTTGGTTGGGTGGACATTTGCTCGTTCTGGTAGGGCAGACGCCAAACCCATTGAAGTCAGTTTTGAGGACATCATCCACGAGGGCGAGGTGGATGAAAACGACCGCTTGCTCAACGGCGACGCCAGGAACTACGGCTCAGAAGAACTTTCCTCCAGTGATATTGACGACGAGGAGCCGCATGTCGCTACGGTGCTGCACGCCATCAAACACTTTAACTACGATTGGTCTTTGCAGTACTTGATCACAGTTCCGATATCGTCGTTGGTAGTGTACAATTCCGGGTGGTTGGTTCTCGATGGGATCAACAAGTCGATCCAGGAGTCGTTTGTGGCCCAGAACTTGATCTACCACTTGATCGAAGCGTTTGCTGTTTTTTGGGTGTTGCCATTCACGCCCTTTATCTACAAGCTCAACAGGTTCACGGTGTTTGGACTTGCGTTGTTTGCTATTGTGACAACATTGTCCATTCCGTTTATCGAGCCCTTTGACCAGGCCAACCCATTGAAGTTGAGATTTCTCCAGTCCGTTGACTTGGACAAGTCCAGCAAAGATAGTTGGGTCGGGGTGGTTGCAAGAACAGGCTTGTCGCACGATATCCTCGCTCAAATTCCGTCTTTCAAGCAGTCTGGTGGCAAAATTGCGTGCGTGCCCCGAGCAGACGACAATGAGGTTTGCTCGTACAAAAGCGCCCTCCCGCCAAACATTATCCCATCCGCATCCACTTTTGAGGACTACCTCCGCGTTGAGGTGCTACAGAACTCGTCGTCGTCGTCGTCGGCCACGCTCCAAGCTTATGGGTTGTTGTCGGGAGAGATCAAAATCCGGGCCCCCAAGAATAGAATCTGCAATTTGTTGTTTAGCCCCGGTTCTGGCAACAGCAAGGAGAAGAAAAAGGGCAAGAGCAGCAGTGACCCGCCCGTGAAGGCGGTCATTGTGTACCGCGAAAAGAAGGCAGTCGATTTCAGGGCCATTCCCGATGGGTTCTCGCGCGACTCAAAGGGTAACTACTTGTACAAGGACGTGGACGGCATTGATGTGTTGGAGTTGAACAAGCTCGACTGGAAGAAGGACTTTCATGTTGGCTTCCAGTGGCTCCCAAGCATCGACGACGACATCAATGCGCTCAAGGTCACGGTTGAGTGTTTCTGGGCCGACTTGGCGCCCGTGAAGGGCGACAAGCAAGTAGAGTTGGCCATACCTGCGTACGACGAGTTGTTGCACTATAGTCCAAACTATGTCACTTGGGCAAACACAAACGCCGGTCTTGTATCGGTCAAGCTGAGCGTGGAAATCTAGAATATGGGGGGAATGAGTTTGCTGGTGGGTTCCTTTTTTTTTTTTTATACAGTTCTTGTCCCAGTATTAATTCACAAGTTGTTTCTCTTATAGCACCAAGGATCCCATATTCACAGGGATGCAAAAAAGATATGCGATTTCTGTGGATCGAACACAGGACCTCCAGATTACTTTTGTAAACCAAAGCTAAACACTTCAGTCTGGCGCTCTCCCAACTGAGCTAAAACCGCTTAACTGTTAACAACCCCAGCTGGGACTCGAACCCAGAATCCTTTGATTAGAAGTCAAAAGCGATAACCATTTCGCCACAGGGGCCAATTAGCTGGTGTTTGAGGGGAGGTTAGGTGAGCTATTTTGGTTTGGGTACAACCTGTGTGGGTACTCTGATCACTGTTTGATGTTATGCATTGTGCTGGATATTCTGGACTTGTCTCTTTGTTCTTTTGTGTAGCAACTCGGGTGCTGTTATTGCATCAACAAACAATATCTGGAAAAAATTGTCAAATTACACCAAAATTCTTCAAAAAACTCGACAACAGCTTGAAAACCACAGTGCGACCTACAAACAAGACATGACCCCCCACCCTGACCACACCAGCTACTGCAATCTCGATCCTCTCCTAAATCAGTTCCTTGTTTTGTTTGGTATATATTCCTCTACTTACTACAACTTGGATGCCTTGACAAACTCTGTTCCCTGTACGATGGAGCCCTGCAACCCCTTCAATGCAACCTCAACTAGCTTCTTCTCCTCGGGGGTCACGGTCAAGTTGGCAAATGGGTCGAGAAACGACTCAATCTCACCATTCTTCAAGTTGACAGGGACGGAGAAAAAGTCAACCCCATTGAGGTGCTTTTCCGAAAACGCCTTGCCGTGGGGTACTCCGGGCAAGTAGATGTACGACGAGTCTGGAACCCTTTCGGTAGACCCCTGGCCAGCCAACGAGTTCAACACCCCCTCGGCAAATCTGTAACCCGCGTACGCCATCGACAAAGTAGCAGAGCCAGCCCCGTTCTTTGCCTTGACCACTTCGTCGCCGCCAAACTGAACTCTATGGACAAAGGCGTCGTAGTCGGACTTGCTCAACGTCTGGGAGCGCACCGACGAGTCGTAGTGGATCAATGGAACAATGGTATCTCCCGAGTGGCCGCCGATAACTGAAATCTTGCCCTTGAGCTTTGATGGGTCTGTGGACAACAACCCGCCCAAGAAAGTTTCTGCGCGCACACTGTCCAAAGTAGTGACGCCAAACAACTTGCGGGGGTTAAACACCCCCAACTTCTTCAACACCTCGGCCGCAATGGGAACAGTGGCGTTGACGGGGTTGGAAATAATCAAGATGGCGGCGTTTGGAGCAGTTCTGCCAATGTTGGCCACCAAATCTCTAATGATGGAGGCATTGATATTGAACAAGTCGGCTCTCGTCATGCCGGGCTTTCGTGGAACACCAGCGGGGATGACAACCAAATCTGTGCCCTTCAAGGCCTCAACAATCGCCGTCTTGTCCTCTTTGTCCTTGGGCTGGTGGCCCGTGACCACGGCGGGGGTGTTGATGTGGGACAAGTCGGCAGCCACACCCTTGGCGTTGACGATATCAAACAATGCTAACTCGGAAACGTTGGGATTCAACTTGAGCAAGAGTGATAAGGGCTGCCCGATACCACCGGCAGCACCAGCAACTGTAACTTTGACCATGGTGTGAGTAGTGAGTCTTTCAAAGGAAAAATGGAGTGTAGATGTGGATTTTTCAAACGTGGGGAACGATCCAGTTTATATAGATTGCCTGTGAAATTCAATGCCGAGGAAGGGCGGGAGCGCCGAAGAAGAAGAGGAGGGGGGGGGGGAGACATTAAGGGAAACCGCCATCACGTGACTGCGACATTGCAAACGGTTCAAGGACATTTTTTTTTTCTTCTTCTAAACAAGAAGGCATCATCATCCGAAAGCAAGCGATTACAATACATTTCATCATCCATGTTGCCACTCACCGCATTATCGTTGTTGGCAGCCATTGTTGGCGCGATTGACTGCACGGTTGGAGATCTCAAGAAGTACAACTTTGAAAGCATAAAGGGCGTCCACTCGGTGACGCAGGTGAAGAATACGCCACCGTCCAAGACCAACGTCACCTGGAACGTCGGCATCTGCGAGCCCATCAAGGATGTGAAGGGGTGTCCGCAAAACTCTGACGTATGTGGCATAACGTCCATCTTGCTTGATGATAAGGAGCCGGTGGTGTCGGAGATTATCGGCTTCAATGCCAACTTGCAAAAGACATACGAACCCTTTGACGAGGGAGTAAAGGTGGTATACAAGGGAGCCAACTGGGGTGACGGTTTGGTTGACGCCGAGCTCAACTTTGTTTGTGACACCAAGGTCACTGAAAACATATTCACCTTGGACCTGTGGAACGGCACCCAGCTCAAATTGTCCATGAAGACAAAGGCGGCGTGTATCACCAGCGATAAGGACAAGAAGAAGCCGGACAAGAAGCCGGACGATAGGGTGGACAATGGCGAGTCGTGGGGGTGGTTTACGTGGGTTTTCATTTTCCTTGTCTTGTTTTTGAGCATCTACATCGTTGGCGGTGCGTGGTTCCAGTACAACAAGGGCAATGCTATAGATTTCCAAAGTGCCTTGAGAGAGGTGTTTGAAAACTTTATCGACTTGTTAAAGGGTCTTCCAGCGTTTACCCGAGAGATTGTTGAAAAGTTTACCGGAAGAAGCCAGAGGGGAGAATACAGCGCCGTTTAAGGTGGTGGGACTACGGGACTACTGTTTTTTGCACATGTACATGTATATTTGTGTATCTGTGTATGAGTACCAAACGACAACATGAAGGAAGCTGAACCAAAGGGCTGCTGCAATGGAGGTGAACTTCCATGCGCAATCGCCGTCAAGAATTGCACAATCGGCACCAGGAGTCAACGAGACCAAAAGTGTGTGAAAAAAAAAAAAAATGTCATTGTTGCATTTACCAACAAACCCACTGCACGATGACCACTGTCAAAGAGCGCATTGAGTCGTTGAAACCCAATGAGAAATTCGTATCCTTTGAGTTCTTTCCTCCCAAGACGGATTCTGGGTTCCGCAACTTGCTAGCCCGGTTGAACCGTATGCTGCAGTTCAACCCGCTTTTCACCACCGTGACGTGGGGAGCAGGAGGGTCAACGAGCGAAAAGTCGTTGGATTTGGCGGCCACGTGCCAGAACGAGTTGGGATTAACCACAGTGTTGCACCTCACATGCACCAACACCAACAAGGAGATCATCGACCAGGCGTTGGCGAGCGCAAAGCAAAACGGTATCCGCAACATCTTGGCCCTCAGAGGCGACCCTCCGCGCACAGAAGAGTACTGGACCCCCAACTGCGACTTTAACTACGCGGTAGACTTGGTCAGGTATATCAGAGCGCAGTACGGCGACTACTTCTGCATCGGCGTTGCTGCCTACCCCGAGGGCCACGTCGATGGCTCCGACGCTTCGGGCCAAACCCCATCCAAAGACATTCCCTATTTGGTGGAGAAGGTGAAAGCAGGGGCCGACTTTATCGTCACCCAGTTGTTTTTCGACGTTGACAAGTTTTGCGCTTATGAAAGGATGTTGGACCACCACCCAGAGTTGAAGAACGTGCCCCTCATCCCCGGGTTGATGCCCATCACCACGTACAAAGTGTTTACCCGAGCCACCAAGTTGTCGCACGCCACTATCCCGCACGAAATATACCAGCGGGTCGGGGCCGTTGCCAACGACGACGTCGCGGTCAAGCTGGTGGGGGTCGAGGTGTTGTGCGACATTATTGCCAAAATAGACAAAAGCACGTCCAGAGTCAAGGGGTACCACTTTTACACATTGAACTTGGAAAAGGCAGTAGCGTCGATTCTCAACCAGTCGGATGTTCTCAGGCCGGTCTTGGAGGGTCCCCCCTCAACGTCCGCGGTTGACCACGACGACGCCATTGCCTCCGACTCGGACTCGGACTTGGACAACCAAGAAACAACAACCGCTAGAGCCACGCCAGCATACATGCGAAGAAAATCGTCTATGGTCAACGACAACGAGCTTGCGGCCACGAAAGCGCTCGTGGGAAAGGCTCTCTTGAACGACAAGAAGGTGTTGGTGGATATCAGTACCGGCAAGGGAGCATTGGGAAAGGACGCCACCTGGGACGACTTCCCCAACGGCCGGTTTGGTGACTCCAACTCCCCAGCGTATGGTGAGATTGATGGGTACGGCCCCAGCTTGAAGATACACACGCCGGCGGAGGCCACGCAGAAGTGGGGGTCCCCCGAGACCGTTGCCGACTTGGCAAGCATATTCACCGACTACTTGTCAGGGAAGATAGACGTTGTTCCGTGGGCTGACTCGGCGTTGTCGCCCGAAACGGCCTTGATCCAGGAAGAGTTGTTTGAGTTGAATGGCAAGGGCTGGTTCTCGGTCGCGTCGCAGCCGGCCGTGAATGGCTGCAAGTCCACCGACAATATCTTTGGATGGGGTCCAAGCAACGGCATCATCTACCAAAAGTCGTTTGTAGAGTTGTTTATCCCCAAGGAGGAATGGCAACAGCTCAAGGCTCTGAAGTTGAAACCGTACTTGGAGTCCAAGACAGTCACGTACTACTCGGGCGACAAAGCGGGAAACATCGAGTCAAACTTGCCCGTGGGGCCCAAAGCAGCCAACACCAAGAATGCCGTCACCTGGGGCGTGTTTCCGTCCAAGGAGGTTACGCAGCCAACCGTGATTGATTACGAGTCGTTCAAGGCATGGTGCGAAGAGGCGTTTTTGCTCTGGCTAGAGTGGGCGAGGTGCTACAAGAAAAACTCAAAGTCGTTTGACTTGTTGAACTCTATACGCGACAACTATGTCTTGGTGAGTTTGGTGCACCACGACTTTCCCGAGGAGAACGCGTTGTGGGAGTTGTTGCTTGACGAATAGCCACTAGTGCCAGAGTGGAAGCTATAAGCGGCTGAAAGCAGCTGTAAGTAACTGTAAGCAGCTTCCCCCTGGTTTCCAACCTGGTTTCCACCATTGAACGAACCCTAGTGTCAATTACTTCCCACCGGCCAACTCTTTCTCTAGATAGTCAATCTCCTTCTTGATGATGCCGTCGTTGAGCGTAGCCGCTAGTTGCGCGTCATCGGGGTGGACGCCCTGGTAGTCGCAGTTCTTGTGATTGAGTAGAATCAGGCCTCTGGCCATGGGAGTCCCCTGCCGTACAAGTAGTCGCGCTCCGAGCTTGATGGGCAAGGGCGTAGTTGGCGCGGCGCTTTGGTCCCTGAGAAACCGCAAGGGCTCTAGTTCATAAGCAAATACAAAATTGTTCGACGTGTCTTTTAGCAAGAGCCTGTGTGTGTCATTTGCCGACGTCTTTGCCTGCTGTTGCTGTTGCTGCTGCTGGTGGTGCTCTTGCTCGTCGCCAATGTTTACCTGCCTGATGATCAACCGGTCCGCAGACACGTTGTTGGGGTCGTGGCAATGCTTCCAGTCATCTAACTTGTTCAAGTTGGACTTGGATATGTTGTCTACACGAATGATGTTGAAAACCACGGCGCGGTCTAGCGATGTTTGCTGCTCGGTGTATGTAGCCATTGTTGGTGGTGATATTAAGCAAGAAAAGGTAAGAAAAGAAAAAAAATAGTTTGTATGGCAATCACGTCTATTTATGTCGTTATTCGTGCAAGATGACGAGGGACATGACGATACCCCACAACCGTCTTTCCCTGTCGCATTTACTGAGCCTGATATTGTCCCTCACTACCCCGATAGGCAGGTCAATTGCAACTTGCCCCTCAAATACCAGCAGGAAATCGTCAATGATATGTTGCTACGGGATGGGTTGCTCATTATGGGACGCGGTCTCGGGTGGGATATAATCACGGCAAACTTGCTCCACGCGTTGAGCTCGCCCACGGTTGATGTGGGCAATCAGCGGAAGAAGGGGTTGATCTTTGTGTTGAACGCCAGGGACGAGGAGATTGTGGGGTTGCGCGAAGAGCTTGCTGACCTCAAGTGGCTCGACGGCGGTGAAAAAGAGGAGGAGGAGGAGGAATCGTTTGTCACCATCACGGGCGAGCAGTCAGCCAAGAGGAGACAGATTTACGCCAAGGGCGGTATCATTGCCCTCAGATCCCAAGTTTTGGTGGTTGACTTGCTATCAAAAGTCATCCTGCCAAGCAATGTCACCGGTTTGTTTGTGCTACATGCAGAGAGGATCAAGGAAACGTCGAACGAATCGTTCATTATAAACCTATACCGAGACGAGAACCAGTGGGGGTTTATCAAGGCATTCTCCGACGAGCCAGAATCGTTTGTGGGGTTCACCCCCTTGGCCACCAAACTAAAGATCCTCAAGTTGGCCAACGTGATCTTGTGGCCAAGGTTCCACGTCACCGTGTCGCAATCGTTTCGAGTCAAGAAGCAAGAGAAATTTGTCACCGAGATCAACACCAAACCGACATACAAAATGAACAGAATCCAATCGGCCATATTGTCGTGTATCCAGGCGTGTCTTGGCGAGTTGAAGCGCCACAACAACGAGCTAGCCACCGAGTATTGGGACATGGAAAATGTGCACGACCCCGATTTCGTGCGAAATATCCGGGCGTCGATGGAATCGCAATGGCACCGGTTGACGTATACGTCCAAGCGGTTGGTTGTGGACTTGACCACGTTGATTGACTTGTTGAAGGATTTGGTCACGTTGGACGCGGTCACATTTTACCAGGTTGTCCAGGGAATCGTTGACGCCAACATCAAGCACCAGAGTAGTGGCGTCAACCGGTCAATGAGCCCCTGGCTCAACCTCGACGAGTCGATGACCATCGTCAGTTACGCGAGGGAGCGGGCGTTGGGCAAGCACAATGGCGAGTATGTACTTGAGGAGTTGCCCAAGTGGGACCAATTGGGATCACTTGTTGACGATATCTTGTATGAAAAGAGTATGGCCCCGAACCAAGGGCCGGTTTTGATCATGTGCTCGTCAAGACGAACCGCTCGACAATTGAGCACGTTGTTGGAAGTGATGAAGGAGGAGAAGGCGGGGGGTGATAGGAGGTGGTTCAGTTGTCGCAAGTATATGATACGAAAGCTACACGACTACCTCAATTGGAAGGAGGTGAATTCGTTGATTCGAAGGATCAACCAAGACTTTGACAAGGCGGACGAGGGGCAGTCTACGGAGCAGGGAGGTGTTGTTGGTGATGTTGGCGGCGATGCCGATGGCGACGACGAGCAGGAAGAAATCACCATTTCGAAAACATTTAGCAGGAACGGACAGCCTATTAGCAAAAGAAGGCGGACCAGAGGAGCAAGTGTCGCGGCACGGGTGTCGCAATTGCACACGTCTGCAGCAGATTCTGAGCCAGTGGACTTGGACGAAGAGATATTGAAAAAGCTCGAGGGTGAAGAAGAAGAGGACGAGGACGAGGAAGAAGAAGAAGAAGTTGAGCGAAGTTGAGGAAGTTCATGCTGCGAGCCATGCGGGGTTTGACCATATCAGCAAGGACGACCAGATCATTATCCAGGTGTACAACGACAAGAATGACGCGTCGTTGCTCCAAGAACTTTCGCCGTCGCACATCATCATGTATGAGCCCGACGTATCTTTCATTAGACGCATTGAGATCTACCAAGCAATCAACCACGACGACCCGGCCAAAGTATACTTTATGTACTACGGGAGCTCCATTGAGGAGCAAAAACACTTGTTGCGCATCAAAAAGGAGAAGGAGGCGTTTACGCGGCTTATCAAGGAAAAAGCCCAACTCGGGAAACACTTTGAAACCGCCGAGGACAATAACAAGTTTCGGATCCAGCGAAACCAGGTTGTCAACACCAGGATTGCCGGCGGGGCTCAGTTTCGCACCGAAGCGGACGAAATGAGGGTGGTGGTGGACGTTCGTGAGTTTCCGTCGTCGTTGCCCAACTTGCTCTACCGGATCGGTATCAAGGTTGTTCCGTGCATGATCACGGTGGGGGACTACATTGTGTCGCCCAAAATCTGTGTGGAAAGAAAGGCGATCCCCGACTTGATTGCGAGCTTCAAGAGCGGGAGACTCTACCAGCAATGCGAGCAGATGTTCAAGCACTACGAGTTGCCCACCTTGTTGATTGAGTTTGACGAGAACAAGTCGTTTTCGTTGGAGCCGTTTTCGGAGTCAAAGTTTTTGCGCGCCACGCCCAAGAGTGAGGCCGCCACCAACCGGAGGCAGCAGAACCTCCAGTCAAAGTTGTTGCTGTTGTTGTATGCGTTCCCCAAGCTCAAGATTATCTGGTCGTCGTCGCCGTACGAGACGGCGCAGATATTTCTCGAGTTGAAGGCCAACCAGGAAGAGCCGGACGTTGGGGCGGCGTTGGATAAGGGGGTGAACAAGTCTGTGGTTACCGAAGACGGCGGGCCGCCTGAGTTTAACGATGATCCCATAGACTTTATCCAAAACATTCCTGGAATCAATAGCGTGAACTGCTATACCCTCATCCAGCAGGTGCGAAACATCGAGGAGTTGGTGCAGCTATCAAAAGAGCGGTTTATGGAGATACTCGGTGACGAGAATGGGCGAAAGGCATACAACTTTATTAACAAGGTGGTAAGGTGAACCCATTTTTTTTCTTTTGCTTCTTTGGTATATGGGGTGCGCGCTTTTAATGTTTACATTTTTTCCTCATTTGGCACCCATATCAGCTGCAGAGAAGCAAGACATGGAAAACTCCCCCTCCCCCTTCGAAAAGGAAAAATAAAGAAGGACAGAGTGACACCTGCAAAAACCAAGAACCCCTTCCACGCCATTCCATTATGTTTCGATATAGAGATGTTAGCAACTACACAAATAGACAGCACGACTTCAAAACACATTACTTCAAGATCCAAAAGTTGGTCAACTCGCAGGTGCAGCTCAGTTTAAAGTATGAGCAACTAAAGTCGCCCGAGATACATCAAACGTTGATGAAACCATTGACGGAGGAGATTATCCGAGTGGCCGAGTTGAAACAAGAGTACCAGCGCGCATGCTCCAATGTGGTGTTCACCTTGTTATTGTTGCGACACGAGTATTTGATTCAATCAGAAAGCAACCTCGTGTGTTTTGATTTGCTAATAACCAAGGCCACCGTGTGCGAGCTTCTTGCCATCAGGATGCTACGAGAGTACAAGTCGTTCCACCGGGTGAATATGCTATTCAGCAAACCATTATCGGAAATCCGACCCCAGCACAACTTCAACACGCTCGAGTTGAGTGTGTTGTCAAGGTCGAAAAAGTTTCTTTCCCAGCCCGTCATTGTGCGCATCCTCGATCGGTTCTACAACGGCGAGTTGGTGAATAGCGACGACGGGGGTAATGACGACGAGAAGGGGTTGCTCGATTCTGGTGCTGCTGATGCTTCTACAGGAGACACCATCACCGACTACAAGTTCAACAAGATTTCATTCAAAAGGATCATTAGGAGGGCCGACACGGTGCCAAAGTACCAGTCGGTGGTCATCAACATCAAGTTGATGGTGTTTCTGGTGTTGTACTTCCTCATGATTGTGCACAAGCGGGCGGATGCGCCCTTTTGGCTTATGGGGGTCGGCTTCAACATTGAGTTGGCGGTGCGGCTTTGCAACATTGAGTGGCAGTTTATGAGGATGATTATTTGGAACTATGTGGACGTGGTGCTTGTGGTGATTATTGACGTGTGCATGGTACTCAAGCTTATGGGGAGCGGCTACTTTGGCGACTTTTTCAGTTTGATTGGCATTGTCCTTTTCCCCCGAATCCTATCAATCTTTAACAACTACCAGTTTTTCAATCTCATTTTGCTTTCGTTCAAACGAATGCTTTTGAGTCTTGTGGGGTTGGTGTGCTTCTTTTTCGCCTTGATCAGCGGGTTTTATTTCAGCTTTGTTGCCCTCAGCACCAACCAGAGCCAGGGGGAGATTTTGTTCAATATGGTAAAGATCTTTTTTGGATTTACCCCATCGGTGTGGAACAACTGGGAGCATTTCAACACGTTGGGGAAAGTGGTGCAGATGGGATACTTGTTTTTGATCCAGTTTATTGTGGGGACCATCTTGGCCATCTGTCTTGGCGGGGCGTTTGCCAAAGTGCGCGAGAATAGCCAGGACGAGTTCAACTATTTCAAGGCCAACAACTTGATCCTCTATTTCAAGATGGCCAAGGTCAATAGGACAAGGACGTGGCACAACCTGTTCTTATACTTGTTCAAGTTTCCCATCATGTGTGCCATATTTGCCTACGAGTTGGCGCTTTCGGCCGTGTACAGATACTCGCCCGACACAGCGGGTACTAGCCAGAGGATGAAGCACTTTACCTTTTTGCACGACGACGAGCGGGAACAACAGGAGCAACAACGCGTTAGTGCAAGACGGGGAAGCCACAAGCCGACAAAGTACCAATCGTTGAGCACATTGGGAGGCGGCGTTGGCCATATGCGCACCGCCTCAACCGACTCGTTCTTCATTGACGAGTTGTTGAACCGAAAGTATGGCGGCCGGGTCGAGAAGATACGAACCAACAATAGTGAGGTGCAGAGGGCCATATCGCGGCGGTTGCCGCCTCCCCTGGCTGCTGTTGCCACCACGGCGCCGCGGCAAACTTACCAATCGCCG
This sequence comes from Zhuliangozyma parablackwelliae, assembly GCA_030585045.1. Taxonomy (NCBI): domain Eukaryota; kingdom Fungi; phylum Ascomycota; class Pichiomycetes; order Serinales; family Debaryomycetaceae; genus Zhuliangozyma; species Zhuliangozyma parablackwelliae. The sequence continues at coordinate 15,758 of JAJMCF010001494.1, read as the reverse complement.
TTTGCGGCGTCAGTGTCGGCGTCGGCACCGCAGTCAGCACCTATATTGGTGCAGCAAGCCACCAACGGCGACATAATGGCACGGTTAGCCAATTTGGAGTCGCTCGTGTCCAAGCAGCAGCAGCTCCAGCGTGTGGCTACCAACTATTCGGTGGATAATAGGTCGGTGTTGATGTACAACATTACCGAGCACGACGGTATCCTGATCAACTCCAACGATGGGGACGACGATGATGATGAAGATGATGATGAGGTGGTTATGAGTAAGGAAACCACGCTAAGTGAGGCTGAGATTGATGAGTATGACAGCGATGAGACGTTTTAGAAATGTGTGTACTACAAACAGAGGTTGTGCGTAGCCAAGGAAACATTTCCCGATCAGGAAAAGCGATCCAATTCACATGATGGGGGGATGTAGGAGAATTCTTGCCAAGAATGGGGCAGGAAGCGGCGGTGCTTCCAAAAACCAGTGCAGTATATGCGGCCCAGCATATCGACCCCTTAGCCTTCTGCAGCGCTCACACTATTTTGTGGGTGGTAATAACCATAGGGCGATCTCGGCCATGAACAATTGAACCCCGTTTCGCAGCAAACATTTTTTTTGGCCAATAAGACAAACACAAAATGTCATGCGCCCCGAAACAAGGTGATGTTGGTCATCACAACAATATTTCACGAGCCAGTTTTATTGGGGACTCTGAATAGGGCAGCATGAGATTTTATTTACAATGTTGCTATTACTGTGTTGTACTTAGGATACAGTTGTTGGGACTAGTTGTAAATAGGATATTAGTATAATGGAAGTTCCTCTATTGGAAGAGCCCATTCGGGTGGTAAACCATCAACTATCTTATCATGTCATTCACATCACACTACCAATAACCCGCTACTCATTGGCGGGTTAATTTCTTTTTTTTCTCTCTTTTTTTTTTTTTCCCCTTTCCTCCTAACAGCAAATTTTCACAGCGAAGGAAAGAAAGAAAGAAGAAAAAGTACTTCCGTCTTCACATTTGGTTCAGGTTCAATTTCATATATATATATATATATATCTCCATCTTCATCTGGTGGTATATTCCTGTCCCCGCTCCTCACAGATAGACCACCACTGTATAACATTACCGCACTACTGTATTACACCACATCTTATTACCACCACCACCACCACCACCATACCACAACACATTGTTAATCGCTTCCTGATCATTTACAATGCCACATAATATTATGTCCAATGTCGAAACCACTCAACACATCCAGATCGGAGGCAGGAAATCAAAGCTAGCAGTTGTGCAATCCGAGCTCGTCAAGAAAGCTATAGAAGAAACGTTCCCAGCCACGTCGTGCTCGATACTAGCACTCTCGACCCTCGGTGACAAGGTCCAGACCCAGCCGTTGTACTCGTTTGGCGGCAAGAGTCTCTGGACCAAGGAATTGGAGATTTTGTTGCTAGATAGCGTCGACGAGTTCCCCCAATTGGACCTCATTGTGCACTCGCTCAAGGACATGCCAACAAACTTGCCCGAAGAGTTTGAGTTGGGGTGCATTTTCCAGCGAGAAGATCCGCGCGACGCCATTGTCATGAAGCTGGGGTCCGGTTACAAAGAGTTGAAGGATTTGCCCGCGGGGGCCATTGTGGGCACGTCGTCGATTAGGAGACTGTCGCAGTTGATTAGAAACTACCCGCATTTACGGTTTGAGTCGGTTAGAGGAAATATCCAAACCAGGTTGAACAAGTTGGACCAGCCCGAGAATGAGTTTTGTTGTCTTATATTGGCCAGTGCCGGATTGATCCGGTTGGGGTTGGGCGACAGGATCACGTCTTATTTGGACGAAATGTACTATGCCGTGGGACAAGGTGCCCTTGGCATTGAGATTCGCAGGGGCGACGAGCGGATGAAACAGATTCTTAAGGAGATTGAGGATCCTATAGCCACCCACTGCTGCATTGCCGAGAGGTCGTTGATGCGGTACCTTGAAGGCGGGTGCTCGGTACCTTTGGGGGTGCACAGCGAGTACAATGAGAATACGAAAACGTTGATGTTGAAGGGGATAATTGTCAGCCCCGATGGCAGAAAGTCGATTGAGGACGAGGTGATTAGGGTGGTGCGCTGCAAGCAAGACTGCGAGGCCATTGGCGTTGAGTTGGGAGACAAGCTCAAGGCCAAGGGAGCCAAGGAGATTTTGGACAAGATTGACATGACGAGAAACATCAACGCCAGACCAACTGAGGTGTAGGTCATGAACATGTTGGTACACTAAGTTTTGCATGGTTGTGGGGGAAGGGGGAGAGAGAAAAAAGGCAATGATGGAAAGAGAAGGTTGCCTCTTTGGCTTTGCATCTTTTGGCTCTTTTTTTTTCAATGTATATACGTCTTGTTGCAGTTCAATTGATATATTTTTATTTTGAAATGTGGGGGTTGGGGGTTGGATCTAACCCCGGAGAGACCACACTGTTGAGTCCGAGATGATTCACCGCTTTGTGGTGGAAAGCCAGAGTAATATATACCAAGAAAAATGTGTATGAGCACGGTTACCAGGACCACCATGGTAGGAGATTGAAAAAAATGGCCCAACTTAAAGTGTAAGAAAAGCGCCACTTGATAACTAAACAAAGAAGCAATTGTCTTTTAGTATATTACTGCGCCCCTCAGGTAATGGGAGGTGGAGCCAATCAAGGTCTAGATCATACCACCCGCTGTTAGTCCCCCCCCCCACCGCGCCGTTTATTTTCCTATATGCCTGCTTCCCTTTAGGTGCAAAAATCGTATGACCTGTGGTCCAACTGCAGTGTTACCTTGTCCTCTCTCTCTCTCTCTCTCGTACCCTTTACCCCTCAGCATGTATTTTCGCCCCCACCCTAGATTCCCATGTAGGTGTTGTCCCCAACAAAGGCGCAAGCACCAGACGAGTATACCAAGAAATATCGACGTGGGTGAGGCTTGAGGGAGAGTACTGGGTATGTATGGTCATGCTATGAGAGGGGTGACGCTAATGGGGTGGTGGGACAAGAATAAAGTGTCTGACCCAGACACTTTTCTTTTTTGGGAGTGTGTGCTTTTGTGTGCATTTTTTCATTTTATTTGTGGGGTAAGTGGAAAGTTACGAGATGGTTGGGGTGCAGGCAGCAGTAGTAGGTGCAGCAGCAGGTGTATCAGCAGGTGCTTCTGACGGGGGGAGACCTTCCCCTGGTAACCACTTAGCTCATCTTCCCCAATTGGAAGAATTGCCCCAAGTAGGGTCGAATTAGCCCAAGAAACGACCCCTACGCAAACATGGTAGTGCCCTACAATCGTATTATTGCAATATTGTAGCTCCTCCTCCTCCGGGCCAAGAAAACTTTAGCCCTACAGAATCAACCCCGCAAAATGGCGCACAAAGAGACTGCTACAGCCTCAGCTACCTCGACAGCCAAAACCAAACTGAACAGCTTGCCAACTGAATTCCCCAACAATCAAACAGCCCAGCAAAAGAGTGGCATATTATTGAATAGGGGGAAGTGGGGAAGGTGGTGGGAGACGTGACTGGCCGCCGGTGATCACTTCCCTTTGCCCAACCTCCTCCTCCTCAAAAAAAATAGAGTCTGATGATCTCTCTCTCTCTTCCTCCGACTCCGAGATTGTGGATATTGCCCACACAACAAGAACTAGATGGTGACAATGTAGACCAAAAAAGAAAGAATGGCACGAGAACTAGTTGTCGAAGAGGCGGGTGTTTTGTTTATTCTAAACAATGAGGGAAAGTCCCAAAGGACAAGAATAATTATCATCCGCTAAGAAAAATCACCAGGCCTCAACCCAGTTTGTGCTCTCTACATTCACATTCTCTGTCTGCCTCGTGTTGCGTGTGGGTCGTCTCTCCACTCCCACTCCACATCCCACTCTCCCACTCTCCCCACCACTCCACATTTGACTGTTGTATAAATAGACCCCCCGATTCCTCACAAAGTGTAGTACTCCTTATAACCATCATCACCATCATCTTCATCATCTTCACACCACGTTGATTGCCTTGTAGCTATTCTATAACTAACAAGCTTTCCACCTCCCCCAACCCAATCCTACACAAACGCACTACTGAGATTGCGCCTATTTCTCCATTAGTCAAGAATCTCAAACACACAAACACACAAACACTGACACACTCCCACCTCCACAGCTTTATCTCCCGCACCCCCACCCCCCACAACTAAAAAAAGAAAACAATCCCCCCCAGGGCAGAAGGAAGAAAGAAAAAAAAAAAAAGTATAAATACAATGCCTGAATCTACTCATTTTTCATCCATTTCGTTGGACCATGAAAAGATGCAACAGCCTCCAAAAGGATTCACTGAACGCTCCACCGCAAAGCCAAATTTGGCCGACTTTGCCGCCTATGAAAAGTTGTACAAGCAATCGATTGAAAACCCCGCCGAGTTTTTTGGCCAACAAGCCAGAGAGCACTTGGACTGGTTTAAGGATTTCGACTTGACCAGATTCCCCGAAAGCCCCAAGGACGACTTTAAGGACGGCGACTTGCCAGCCTGGTTTGTCAATGGCCAATTGAATGCGTGCTACAATGCCGTCGACAGATGGGCCATGAAGGACCCTTCCAAGCCCGCCATTATTTATGAGGCCGACGAAGTCAATGAGGGCAGAATCATTTCTTACGGCGAGTTGTTGAAACAAGTGTCGAAATTGGCCCAGTCGTTGACCAAGTTGGGTGTCAAGAAGGGCGATTCCGTCGCCGTCTACTTGCCCATGATCCCCGAAGCCATTGTCACCTTGTTGGCCATTGTCAGAATTGGCGCCATGCACTCGGTGGTGTTTGCCGGGTTCTCGTCCACCTCGTTGAAGGACAGAATCTTGGACGCTGACTCCAGAATCGTCATTACCGCCGATGAGTCCAAGAGAGGCGGCAAGACCATTGAGACCAAAAAGATTGTTGACGACGCCTTGAAGGACTGTCCCGATGTCCGCAACGTTATTGTGTTCAAGAGAACCGGCAACTCGCACGTTCCATTCTCCCCCGGCAGAGACTTGTGGTGGCATGATGAGATGGCCAAGTACGGCTCGTACTTTCCCCCCGTGTCGGTCAACTCCGAAGACCCCTTGTTCTTGTTGTACACTTCGGGGTCCACCGGTAAGCCCAAGGGTGTCCAGCACACCACCGCCGGCTACTTGTTGGGCGCGGCTATGACCACCAAGTACACCTTTGACGTTCACCCCGAAGATATTATCTTCACCGCCGGTGACGTTGGCTGGATCACGGGCCACACCTATGTCGTTTACGGTCCCTTGTTGGCCGGTGCCACCACCATGGTGTTTGAGGGCACTCCCGCCTACCCCAACTACTCGAGGTACTGGGAGATTGTTGACAAGTACAAGGTGACCCAGTTTTACGTTGCCCCCACGGCGTTGAGATTGTTGAAGCGGGCCGGCACCAAGTACGTTGAGCCATACGACTTGTCGTCGTTGCGGGTGTTGGGCACGGTTGGTGAGCCAATTGCCGCCGAGGTCTGGCACTGGTACAATGACAACATTGGTCGCGGCAAGGCCCACATTGTTGACACTTATTGGCAGACCGAGTCCGGGTCGCACTTGTTGACTCCATTGGCGGGTATCACCCCCACCAAGCCCGGTTCGGCCTCGTTGCCATTTTTCGGCATTCTCCCCAAGGTCTTGGACCCCACCACGGGCCAGGAGTTGAAGGACAATGACGTTGAGGGTGTGCTTGCCATCAAGAATGCCTGGCCCTCCATCACCAGGGGTATTTTCAACGACTATTCCCGGTTCATTGACACTTATTTGGCACCTTATGAGAACCACTACTTCTCTGGCGATGGTGTTGCCAGAGATAACGACGGGTTCTACTGGATCTTGGGTAGAGTTGACGATGTCGTCAATGTCTCGGGCCACAGATTGTCCACGGCCGAGATTGAGGCGGCATTGATTGAACACCCCTTGGTGGGCGAGTCCGCCGTTGTTGGCTTCTCCGACGACTTGACTGGTCAAGCCGTTGCCGCTTACGTGTCGTTGAAGAAGGAAAAGATTCTCGACGGCGATTTGGAGAATATCAAGAAGGAATTGATCTTGACGGTTAGAAAGGAGATTGGCCCCTTTGCCGCACCAAAGTTGATCTTGTTGGTTGACGATTTGCCAAAGACGAGATCGGGCAAGATTATGAGAAGAATCTTGAGAAAGGTGCTTGCCGGTGAAGAGGATCAATTGGGCGACATTTCCACCTTGTCCAACCCTAGCGCTGTTGACCAAATCATTAGTGTTGTCAAGGCTGGGAAAAAGTAGAGTTGCTGATGCTGCTCTAGCTGCTCTAGCTGCTGCTCTAGCTGCTTTGTTTCTGCCTTTTCCTCCCCCCCTCTATGCTACCGATTTATTTATTTATTTAACTAAATGTATTTCCAGTTTGATCAAACGACGCAATGGACTCGTAGAGCGAGTTTGCCTCTGGCTTTGCCGCAATGACATCCGGCTTCAAGCTATTGTCGAGGAGGTACGCTTCCGTGGTGGGCCCAATAGAGGCAATCTTCCATGAGTGTCTCTTCTTCTGCAAGTGCTCCACAATCGGGGCCGTCCCCTGCGGACTGAAAAACACAATCCATCCTCCACCAGTGGCACTGTCGCTATTGCCATTGCCATTGCCACTGCCATCCTTTACCCTATCGAAATTGTCCACAATATCGTCCCTCTCCGATGTCTTGTAAACCACAAACTCCACCAAGTTGTACCCGTTGCTCTTCAACGTCCTCGGTATGATATCCTTTCTAATCTCGCCGGTGAAAAACACCACCCTTTCATGTTTGATCACCTCCGGGTCCCTCATAACCGCCTCTGCCAACTTCATTCCGGTGCCGGCGTCGTGCCCGCCGCGAACATTGACAAACCCCGTCTCCTTGAGGATCTTCTCAGTGGCGGGGCCCACGGTATACCCCACTTTTTTTAAAATCTCCCGTCTAACATGGGCGTCAATCTCCAGCAAGCACTCGCGAAACATCTCCACCGCTCGTTGCGACGTGATGATAAACACGGGCGTGGCGAGAAACTCCTGAGACTCGAGAAATGCCAATGTCGCCAACTTATCGTTGTGCGCGTGCGTTAGGAGGGGGATAAAGGTGGGTGCATAGTGGTGGGCGGCAAACTTGTCGTGGTAGGGGTCTCGCGGTATGCTGGCGTTCTTGAGGAGGAGTACCGGCGGCGGCATGCTTGGTAATTTATGAGATGTCATTGGTGAGTCAAGGAGAAAGCAGTGAGAAAAAAAAAAAGATTTGAGGTGAATTCAGGTATGGGCTGTTGCAACTGGGACATGCCTATTAGATGGGAGGTGGTGGATTTTGGTATGTAGTTATCACTGAATGGGGCTGGGGGTCATCACTGAATGGGGCTGGGGTCATCACTGAAGGGGGAGGTTTTCAGTTACTACACTTAGGAGTAGCTTGTGCTGCTTTTGGGTCATAGTGCTGATTTTCCTATTGTAACGAGAGAGAAGGGGGCACAATCCCTGTTTATAGACCTTATGGCCCGTACTCGGCTCATCAACACGAACACGGCCCTCTTCCATCTCTCTTCCCACCTCTCTTACACGGTGCCCCTTATCGGTATGCTGTCAAAGTGCGCGTTAAACTTTCCACAACAGAATGAAGGAAAAAAAGAGGACAGACTCCAGTTGTATTAGCACCACCACCACCACCACCACACCACACCAGTTCCCTTATGTCAGACGAAGAAATCTTTTCAGAAGAGTCATACGAGTTTGAGTTTGAAGAAGAAGAGGGACATGATAATGGCGACAGCGGGTCTAATGATGGTAACGAAAAGATGGAGGCAGACGACGAGGTGGCAATAGTATGTAGCCCCACCATCGACTTTGATACAACACCCCCTACCACACCACCATACTAACAATTGCCAAGGAAAATAGGTACTACTCCGCCAAAGGGTTCAAAGATGACGAGCCGGATGTGGCCATTAACGAATTCAAAAAGATTGTCGACAGCACCACCACCACCAACGGCGACGACGACGACACACATGAATGGATTTTCAAATCATTGAAGCAATTGACCAAGCTATATTTCAACCAGCAAGACTACGAGCTGGTTCTTGGCACCTTGAGGCAGGTTTTCACTCTTACCCCCCGGTTGAACAAGAACTATGTGGAGGATTCGATATCGAGAATGATTGCGCGGTACTCAACAGCACCCGACGCGGCCTTTGTGAATGAGTTTTACCAGCTTCTATTGGCCCACTGCACTAATGACCGGCTCTGGCTCAAGATCAACTCCAACTTGTTGAACCTTTTGCTCGACAATGAAACGTTTGACCAGGTGCCGCAATTGATTAGCAAGATCCACGCCCGGTTGAGCGTGGTGCTGGAGGGGTTACAAAAGTCATTCACGTTGGAAGTTATTGCCGGCGAGATTGAGTACATGTCGCGCATCCGCCGCTTGGACTTGCCGCAAATGAGCAAGTTGTACCGGTTAAGTTTGGGCATCACCACCGCCGTGACGCACCCCAAGATTCTCGGCACCATTCGCGAGTGCGGGGCCAAGGTGCAGTTTTACCGCCACAACTTTGAAAAGGCCCGGTTGGGGTTTTACGAGAGCTTTAAGAACTATGACGAGGCCGGGTCGCCGTTGAAGAACCAGGCGCTAAAGTACCTCGCGTTGTGTTCGTTGTTGACCGAGAGCGAGCTCGACCCTTTTGAGTCGCAAGAAACGCAGACATATGCGCAGTTGCCCGAGTACAACAACTTGAAGCAGTTGATTAAAGCGTACCATACCCTCTCGTTGAGCGAGTTTGAGGCGGTTATGAAGAGGGACGACCCCTTTTACCACGACGATATTTTCAAGTATGCCACGGCCAAGATTTTGACCAATTTGCGATCCAAAAAGTTGTTGCTCGTGGCCAAGGCGTATTCGGCGGTTAGGTTTAGCTTTATATGCCGCCAGTTGCAGATTGACAGCCAACAATTGGAAACGCTCTTGTTGCAATTGATCAATTCCGGGAGGCTACAGGATGTGGTGGTTGACTATGTTGGCGAGGCCATCTACTCACAGGCGCCCGTCAAGTTGGCGCCAATGTCGACGTCTGACATTTACTTTAACGTGATGGCCCTCGATGCGCTACGCGTGGGGCAGCAGCACCAGCAGCATCAGCAGCATCAGCAGCACCAGCACCAGCACCAGCACCAGCATCACCAGGGAGGTGGCGGTGGCGGTGGCGGTAGCGCCGGTGGGGATGGCGACGATATGGAGGTTGACTACAGCGGTAGTACTGCCGGGGTGTTTTTCACCAACCCGCCCCGCATCGACTCCTCGCCCCACCCCCACCTCAGCAAGCTCTTTTTCCCTCTCGACCGGCCGAGCAAACCAGAAGACTGGCACGAGCCCATTGAGTCGTGGTACTTGTACATAATGTCGGCGATCCCGCCCCGCCACCGGAGCGAGATGTCGCAGAAGGACCAGGTGATATCGGAGCAGCGGGCGGAGCATATGAATGTGTCTGCGAGCCGGGCCGACAATGAGTTGGCAAATTTCAACACGGGGTTATTGAACTCGACCATGGATGCCGAAGACCATCATGGGTACGACGACGACGATGCGCCGGTGCAGCTGCTCGACAAGGTTGACGTTTTGCACGCGTGGCGGCGCGAATTGAGCGCCAGTCGGGCTCGATTGTACTCGACTTGAGGAGGTCGTGTGGCGGGCGAGAAGAAGTGGGAGAAATTTTTTTTTTTTACTCTTCCTCTGGTTCTTGTTCCTTTGCTCACTTGCATTTTTTGCTTATTCAACACACAACACCCCCTGTGATATGTATGTACAACCGAATGGTATATCCTTTTGTTTCAAAATGATTAGAGTATTTTATGCGTTATCGTCATGATCGCGGCCAAAATCGAAATGGTTTTCGCGCCGTAAGCTGAAATCAACCAACACCTACATGATTGAAACAAAGGATTTTTCTGCCTAGATGAGCTTGTGTACTAACTTGAGACCTTAGACTCCCCCAAATATGTATTGAAACCATAACTGTTGAAACCATAACTGCTCTCTCTTTGTTTGTCCTGCCGTCCATTGCATTGTAAAATAAAAAAAAAGGGGCACCCAGCCAGCCTGGTAAACACCAAACGAAACAGGTGCGTTGAAATGGCTGGTATGCATAGTGCCCCAAAAAAAAAAAAGTATACAACGTGATTCTGCCCAGGATCGAACTGGGGACGTTTTGCGTGTTAAGCAAATGCCATAACCAACTAGACCACAGAACCGAGGTTGTTATGTCTTAGGCTCTCCCTTTCAGCCAGCACCAGCTCCAAACACCGCCTCTTACACATTTCTTCTGTATAGTGCAAAGGAGAGGAGAGTGGCTACAGGAATAAATCAAAGTGAAAAAGATTGTAAATATTGCGAAGTTGTATATATATAGGTGGGGTGCTATAAAGAGAATGCAATTTTTGCATCCCGAAACCGAAAAAGTGGTGGGGAAAAAGTTGGTATGTAAAAGGGGGGTGTTCAAGAAAGGGCCAAAAGTGGGTGTCGTATACGAAAAGGGCGCCAGGGCAATGTGGGGGCAATGGCAAGTAATACATGAGGACAGTCATAAAGCGTGTAGTACCGAAAATAGGTGGTGGAAACAAAACATGTGGGGTGGTTTACATAAAGTAAGCCAATGGGATCAAGGCCAAGGCCAAGAAGGAGGCACCGGAAGCAGCAGCGCCGGCTTCGAAGGTGGTGATGGCAGCTGGAGCAGCAGTGCCGGTGCTGGCGCCAGCAGCTGGAGAAGTGCTCTCGGCAGCAACGGTTGGGGCACCGGCGGTACCAGTAGCGGTACCAGCTGGAGCAGCACCGGTGGTGGTACCAGCAGCTGGAGCAGCACCTGGGGCGGTAGTGCCAGCAGCAGCTGGAACGACAGTGGACACGGTGATGGTGACAATGGTGGTTGGTGCCTGGGTGACAATGCTGGTGGTTGGGGTGCCTGGAGCTGGTGGGGTGACAACGGTTGGGTAGGTGGTGGCGGACTTGACAATGGTTTCAGTGACGGTAACGACAGAGGTTGGGGCACCTGGGGTGGTGGCGGCGGCTGGAGCAGCGGTGGCTGGGGTAGTGGCAGCGGTGGCTTCGGTCTCACCAGTCAATGGACAGTAAGTAACGTACGAAGTAACGGTACCCTCAATGGTCTCGGTGGTCAATTGTGGGGTGGCTGGGACGGCGGTTGGGGTGCAAACGTGGTCCTTACAAGAAGTGATGGTGATAATCTTGGTGGACTCGACGGTTTCAACCGATGAGAGTGGGCAGTAGGTGGTGTAGACGGTGACGACTTCGTTGACGGTGGCGGTGGTGAGGACACCAGTGGCAGCCACGGTGGTTGGGACACAAATGTCGTTGGAACAAGAGGTGATGGTGATGATGGTGGTGGACTCTTCGGTGACGGTTTCGACACCAGAACTGATGCCAGTCAAGGTTGGAGATCCAGCGGAGGAACCAGAGCCAGAGCCAGAGCCAGAGCCAGTGGAGGCAGCAGCACCAGAAGAAGAAGAGCCAGAAGCAAGGTCAACAACTTCAAACACACCGTCGGCAACCAAGGTACCGTCGGAACCTTCGACGGAGTCGACAAAGTCGTCAATAACGTCTCTCTTTACCAATGGGGAGTCCTTGAACAATCTCTTTCTGATGGCAGCAGTAGAGTTGGCAGCAGGGTGGTGTTCCAAGTGGTGTTGGAACAATGGAGCACCAGGGCGACCGTACAACAAGATGGCAGGGATGCTGATACTGCCGCCGGCGTGGTCGATGTCGTTAAAGAATCTTTGGCCGTTGGCGATGGAGTAGTAAAACTCAACGTCGTAGTCTTCGAGAGAGACAAAGTTGAAGAAACGAGGCAACTCTGCTGGGATGGTGAAGGGACAAATGCCGGTTTGCAAGTCGACAATGGCAACTTCTTGGCCGTCAACCAAACAAGCGACGTTTTGGGCCAACACGTTGGTGATGAGCGCGGAGGCGGCAACAATTGATGAGAAAAACTTCATTGTAGTTTATGGGATGTGTAGAAAGCGAAAGGATAGGGTTCAATTGGTGAAGCTGTATGGAAGAAGAAGGGAAGGAGAAGGATATGTGTAATTAGAAGGGGGGCGGGAATAGTCTGTTTTATACATGAATTGTTTTGAATAGACGTAAACCAGGGCCAGTGTGTGTGTAGAGGGAAGGGGGGGGCGTAGCTCTGTGTGTGTACTGTGTGTGTATTGTGTGTTTAGTGCTATTAACTAGCAGTTGCGAAAACTGCAAAACTGCCTCAAAATTTTGTTTTAAAGTTTTTTGTTTCCTGGTCAAATTTTACCCGCGACGCAGAAAGAAACTTTTTCTTTTCTTTTTTCTTTTTTTCTTTTATTTTTATTTTCTTTGTCTTTTTTAGTGCCAGCCAGAGAAAACTGTAAACACAAAACAAAAAAGTGTAAATTTTGTTTATCTTTATCGCTTTGTTGGGTGGCAACAAGGAGAGAGAACGAAGATGGTGAATGGTGAATGGTGATGAGACAATAGCAACAAAAGTAGTGGTCCTTCTTTGTATCAGAGCAGAACAATAGAATGAGGAAGGAGGGGAGGGGGGAGGAGGAAGGAGGAAGGAGGAGGAAGGAGGAAGGAGGTTACAAACTGTTGGGGGAGAGAGAGAACAAAAAGAACAACAAACAACCAATCGGGGCTGCTGACGAATTGGATTCATTCCGTACAAACAATGGGTTCTTTTGAATTGAAATACCACACGCCTATCCACATACCTCAACCAGCAAGATCAACCTGGCTTAAACTGGTATGTTTGTTGTTGTTGTTGTCGTTGTTGCCGTCGTTGTTGTTGTTGTTCAGTTACGCATGGAATGACAACACCAAATGGGACACCGTAATGGGGTGGACAAAAATAGATGGTCCCATACGAAAGAAAAAGCACAGCCAGCGTAATAACGATGGCAGATTGGCGAGTTACGCAATCGTGGTGGTATATCCGCTCTGCTTCACCTGTGCGTCTCTGCTTACGCAACGCTTGATCAACGTGTGTGGGTGTTGCAAGCCATGATTGTGCATTTAGTGGTCCCAGCCTTCACACTGTGTGGGCTGGCCTAAAGCGGTGAAATTCGGCTGGTTTTGTTGCCCGAACGCCAGAAAAAAAAAAAGGTCAACAAAAACAAAAACAAAAACAAAAACACAAACAACAACAGCATGAGCAGCATGAGCAGCAAAATATAGGAGAAGCAAGGCAAAAAAGTAAGGCACCGCCAGAGATTTAAGGTTTGAGGTAAGGTCCAGTAAGGTCCAGTTGCCCCCCAGCCATGTGTTTGTGATCAATCACATTTGCCAGCGAGCCGGATCAGAGGATGGTTGATCTGCGCGGCAGGTAATAACGGTGAGATGGGTGGTGGAAGAGGGTGGATCATTCCACGGTGTAGAGACATTAGAGGTTATGGAGGGAGGGTTACAAGACTTGGTATAACCAACCTCTGGTTGGTTAGTCTGTGTCTGGTTATTAGTCTCCTACAACCCTCACTCGGTTGTCCCGATTGGCTACCTCCTCTGGCTACCTCCTCTGGCTATCTCCTCTGGTTAACTCGTTAACTCCTCTGGTTAACTCCTCCCGCCCACGAGTTGCTGCGATGCAGCAACTCTATTTTGTTTTGTTTTAATTGAGTTTTTTTGATTTTTTTTTTTCTTTACCGCCCGCCCCCGCCCCCCGTCCGCCCGGCCTCCCAGCCTCTCTGGATAAAACTTTCACCGCCAGATGAGCCAGATTTGCGACACCGAATCCACTGCGAAGCTGGCTCAATCTAGCTGGGGCGTGATTTGAAACGTCCAATATCAAAACAACGCCTCACGTGGGCTGGGCTGGAGGGGGGAGGGGGGCCAGTTTCCAGATTTGCATACTCCCCATCCTCAAAAGCGTGTTGTTGTTGTTGTGGTTATGGAAGTGGAATGTGGAATGGGGATGAGGGCGTGGGGCGTGGGGTGTGTGAGGGGGGTGGCTACATTGGCATTAAGCTTTTCGAAAGGAGTTCGGCGGGGGTGATTGTTCTTTGCATACAAGCCAAGCGGTGCTTTTTTTTTTGGTTTGCCTTATCTCTCTTAGTCAATGTCACCATTTAGAGTTTTTTGGATTCAGACTCTTGCTTCAAAGGGGGGAAGCACACTGTGCTGGTTCAAGGTTGCTCTTTGAAAGGTTGCTCTACGAAGGTGTTGCTAAGTCGTCAATTTGTGAGTCATTGCCACCCTCGGGGGGCTGCCCGTGGTGTTGCCAAGTCCTCCTTCTCGCCCCCTTCCCTTCCCTCCCTACCTAATATTTTTTTCTCATTTGTCTCAGGGGGGAGGGGGGGGAAGCGTTAGATCCAGATCTTTGGTGCACTCTTTGTGTGTGGGTGGACATTCCCACACACAATGCAGTGTGTAATTATTTGACAATAGGAGCAACCCAACCCAACACAACCCAACACAACCCAACTCAACACCACACACATCACACAACACCACACACGCGAATGAAAAAAATTTGCAGACGGCATGAGTGAAATTTCGGAAGTGTGTGTCTATTGTTCTATCTATCCGGTTGGACAAGCCAACAAAGTACCTGCGCGACTGACTGGGCCTGCCTGCATCTTTCTCTATGTGTCTCCCACCGCCGTGGACTCCTTTTCCCGCTCCGCTCCGCCTGCGGGCAATTTCATTAATGAATCTTCCTCGTGCACCTTGTGGTTGATGAGGACATGGGCTCCAGTGACATCATTACTAATCAGCTCCTAGGATCCGCCCTAAACATCTGGCCGTTTTAGTCAAAAAATTTACTGATTCAGGCCATCTCTTCCCCTTCCCTCCCCCTTTTCGAACCAAACGTCAACTCTTGATTCGCGTCCCTAGGCCACATTCCGCCTCACAAGACAGAGGGGGTGGTAGAACGTGGCGACGCTGCGTTGTCCCTATGTTCATAGCAGCATTGAGCTGTACTCTACACGTGTGTCAGCAGCAGAATGTTTCAACCACCAATTTCAATGTTTACATTTCGTACCCTTTCGTCATTTCGTTATTTGGCCCCCCCCCCCCCCCTTCACTCCCCCCCTTCCGCCCCCTTCACTCCTTTCGCGTCTTTTATTAACAATTAAAAAAGCAAAAAAAATTTTCTTTCTTTTAGATTCGTTGTGGCTTTTATTTTTTTTGCTAAACCTAATAGAATAATATTTGCAACTTGCAAAAATTTATACACCATCTAAATATAACACCCCCTCCCCCCTAGCCCAACAAAGAGGGAGTAAAGAGAAAGCAAAGGGAAAGCAAAGGGAAAGAGCAATGGGAGAGCAATGGGAATCGCCCCCCCCTCCCCCACGTAGACCGGTTCTTTTTTTTTTTTCCTGCTGAGATAAGTCCGGGCGTCTTTCTTGCAAAATAATTTGAGGCGTAAAGGCAAGGGTGTGTGATCAGTCATCGCTTAAGTACTCTGGGTTCAGCCCCTTCTCTCCCTCCCCAGCCCCACCTACTTCTCATCGCAACGATCTGTTGTAACCAACACCAACCAGGCTTGGCGTGCGTGTGATGGGTATGTAGATGGACAAACAACCTTTAGACGACTTGCTGCGACAATCACAACGAGAATCTACAATGCATGGAGTCTCCTACACCGCACTCAACAACTTTACACTACGGCAGCAATGAGGGATTTACACTTACGAAAAGCTTGTTGTCTGGTGGTGTCTGGAGGAGACAATCACTCATTCACCACACATGTATAGCCCCACCCCCTCCCAC